>MUZC01000154.1:1180597-1191248 GCA_002072015.1 Radix auricularia
TAGTTGATGGTGATGGTAGAATCTCTTGTTCAAACACCAGCCACGCTATAGTTGATGGTGATGGTAGAATCTCTTGTTCAAACACCAGCGTTCGTGACTCTGGTCAATAATTTGTCTCTATGATGCACAACTTGACAGCTCTGTTTAATAAACCAAATGTGAGACTAATTTCCACCTAGTAATTTTACTGTTATTTATCCATGGCGAAGAAAATATTATTTTTTTAAAACTCAAAACTTGTTACATAGTACCGATTATTTTACGCCTCTGTCACATTTTGATGGGCGAATAAAAGGTAAACAAACAGATATAGTATCGAATGCATTAACTAATTTAACTTCTCTCAATAACTCACGACATTATTTTGACAATGCGCCTGTTAATTTGTTATTAAATATTAAGTACATGAACATTTTGTATCATGATCGCTAAATGATAACTTTCAAATAAGCACTTGGCTAAAAGACAATTGCCTTAGACATAAAAAAAAAACAAGTACGTCACATGCTTTAGACGATACCTTTCAAAATACATCATATGCTTTTATACACCACCGTCTGGCTTTAAAGGCATACAATTTGGCTGAGTTGATTTTATTCTGTAAAAACCATCGTAGCAATTAAGATGAAAACATTTCGTAGCAAATTATTTTTTTTAATTTTCCAGAAGAGAATAATACTAAAATAACGTTCACCAAATTCCTTCCACCGAATGCTTCAAAACATTTTTAATGTAAGTCATTTATTATTTCAGATATTTTGTAGCGGTCTTATATATTTAAGATTTAGAATAAAAAGAAAAATATTTTCATCACTCCATCCTGTATCGAATTTCCGTAACAGTTTCAAGCTTAACACGGCACAAGTTGTCTGCAAACATTATTCATGTTTACCCATAAAATAGCTTAGCATTGTGATAGTTTAATCGGGCTCTATTTTAACGTGTCAGTCCTAAATGGTTGCTTTCAATTTCCCCGTTAACTTTCTGTCTGAAGGGTGCAAAACGTTCAAAGCTCTCTCTAAAAACCTGATCGATAAACAGATTTTGGATCTTTTATTGTTGAGGTCGGTTTATTAAAATTTGCGCATGTCAGATTTTTATACAAATTATAAGCGCTAATGGGGGAACCCCGGTGGGAAGGAATTATTTAATAAAATGTGTCTACTCTTAGCAAAAGTCAATTTTTCCCTCCACATTTTCTTCATATTTGTCAAAAATTGCTTCCTTACAATCGTGCCTTCAACCAGAAGAAATATGTATCTGTGTTATATAAATACAACAATTTAAAGTGATTTATAAACTTCTACACATTAAAAATATATTTTTTTCAAATAATAAATTGCTTAAAGTATGTACATATTGAGACCTGTCACTTTTATAACATGCTTTTATTCCTTTAGTTAAAAGGCAAATTATAAATTTTCTCGTTTCTACAAAAATAAAAGTATGGATACTTTAACTTTCGTTTGATCCGTTTTCAATAGGGCTGTTATCGATTAATTTACCTTTAATTGTTAACTTTTGAGAAGTTACCAAATATGAATCGATAATTTTGATTAAAGCTAAAAATGGGATGTATGACGTCTTTAAACTGAAAATTTAAAGGGAAGTAATAAAAACAGGCTATATATTTTTTAGAATTATTTCCCTGTCTTAAAGACATTTCGAAAAATAATATAAATCTGAACTAAATTTTGTTTTTAAAAGGAATACCAATAAAATGAAATCAAAGTTATGCACACGATGAAAAAAACTGCATATTAACAGTGGCAAATATTGCTAAGTCTCATTTCTCAAGTGTTATTTCAAGGCATGTTACATAAAGCTACGATGAGTTGAAAAAAAAATAAATATTTGAAAACTTATCGCAATTACAATTTGGTAAATTTTAAATTAATTCAAACCAATAATTTGGAATTTTAAACAAAATATTTTGTTTGTTTGTTTCCACAGGATTCAAAGAGCATGTCAACATAACTCTCCTTGGTCTTGCTTGTTCTGACTTGTGTTGCTCGCTGACGATGTTCTGGTCTGCCATAGCAGAAACCGTGTACGTCAGCAACCCGCCGCCATTTTTGTTTGAACCGTTTAGTCTCCTTGTGATGACCGGAAGTTTCCCGAGACTCATCTTTACACGAGTGACCAGCTGGTTGACGGCACTTATCGCCCTTGAGCGCTGCGTCTGCGTGGCGCTTCCTTTTCAGGTCAAGGTCATATTCTCCCCTAGAAATGCTTCACTAATGACTTTGGGTGTGTCCTCGGTGCTCTTTGCTAGCCACATGTCTATCTATTATGGTAGGTCGTTTAAATTAGTTGACAACATAAGGTTCAACATGTCGCAGCTGATCATGGCTATCATTCCAGAAAGAGTGAAAGACAACTTCTACATTAGCACAACGCTTTTCATCTTCTTGCCGCTGGCCAATTACTTTTTCATCATCACTTGTACCGTGATGATGTTGTGGAAGTTAAAACTGTCAACAAAATGGCGAACTTTCGCCCAATCAGGCAACCTAGAGTTAAGTAACCAGGAAGTGAGAGCTAAGAAACATAAAAATACCAGGACAAGAGTTCCATCCCTTGACGTCGGTGCCCGTCAGGTGAACGCGTCTAAGGAAAATCGTGTGACCAAGATGATAGCGACCACGACTTCCGTTTTCATCGTCTGCAGCACTCCTAGTAGCCTCGCTTTGGCCCTGACACTGTTTATCCCCGGTTTTCAGTCCACGGGAGACCACAGCCTGGCCTACTTTACGATGTACATGTTTGGTTTTCTTATGGAAACGATCAATTCAAGCTTAAACTTGTTTATATACTACTATCAAAGTTCAAAGTTCAAATCATGTCTGATTCAAATGTTTCCTTTTTTGAAAAACTTTTCTGTATAACTAATTTCTCATAATGCCAGCCTGCCCCCTATTGGTCAGCAAGTTGTGTTTTTGTGTTTTAATTTATATTAGATGCACCGCAGACTTGCTCATAGATAGTGCAAAGAAAAGGTTAGGGAAAAACGGACACAAACTGAATCACGAAGAAATCAGAACAGCGCGAATGAACATCAGAACGAGAGAACTACCGACACATCGTTGTTCTCGAAACATGTGAACTGTGGCTTAGCTACTCAACCCCATCTACTTCACCCTAGCTTGCCAACCATAAACCATGATTTTACCTATTTATTTCTCGATTAATCGGTAATTTTCTTTATCGATTAAAATTATTTTAATCGATAAAATAGCTATTAAAATTTAAGAAAATGTTTTTTTTAATTTTCGATTTATTGATAAATAATTAATAATTAATAATAGTGTTTTTTTTTTTTTACATTTAAAAAGGAGTTTTCTACAGTGTAAACTTTAAAATAACATGTTTTATAAGGACAATAATATAAAAACCATTGTTATTAATTAATTAACAATAACAAAATTAAAATTCATTGACATTATATTGAACTACTTGTATTTAAATATAACTCCTAACAATATTATATTTTTTTAATTGAATTAAATTTAATACTTAGTTATGGGAAATTTAAAAAATGCCATAAAAGGGAAAAAAATGTGAAGGAAAACAACATTGTGAAAAAAAAAAGTGTTTGGATCTATGGGGTCTTAGAAAAAAAAAACGTAACTTTTGAACCACTTGGGATAAAAGGATGATCTTTATGTTTTTGTTAAACATCAAACAATTTCTATACAGCTGTAATAGTTTAATATTTGAAAAAGAATGTGACATTTTCACCATAATGCCTAAAATTTAATACATTATTTAACTTTTTTTTTTTTGGTGCTAATATGTTTTAAAAATAAACCAATTAAAAAAAATGAATTGCCTGTTTTTATTACTTCCCTTGAAATTTTCCGTTTAACGACTTCATACATCATTATTTTTAGCTTTAACAAATTATTGATTACGTCATATCAGAGTCATATGCGTTTTGTTTTAGAATTAATTTTTTCGATCGAATTTTTTTAAATGTAATCTAGAATGATTTCCCTTGAATAAAAAATCGGAAATTCTATTTTGTAAATTGCGTTTAAATGCTCATTGAGTTTTTATTAATTGTTTCTTGTTCAAGTCCAATAAGCTGTCTTAAAGCAACGAATAATTTAAAAAGTAGATAATGAGATACTTCCTTCTCAATATACCTACATTTACATATTGACTCGTAGCTTTTATTACATTTTAATGAAAATCGTCCTCAATAAAACCCCTATATTTCTATAGGATCATACTCATGAAGTTATCGTTCATGTTTAATAACAGCTACTCTGAGAAGTTATCATACTCATTAAGTTATCGTTCATTTCTTCTGGGGTGGGGGGTCGAACAAGTGGAAGTGGGGAGGGGGTGGCAATCGTAAAAGAGGGACGGGATTTGGTAACGGTCAGGTTTGTAAAAAAAAAAATTGTCATTATTTTGCATAAAGGAAAGTACGATTTAAGAAATCTAACAATTAAATTGGATGAAATGGACATTAACTTGAAACTTAAGGTAAAGTTGTCAAATTTATGTCTGGACATTTTAAAATAGAACAAATGGTCATTGTTTCTGTTATTTCTGTTTAACAAGTCAGTAAAAAAAAATTGCATAAGTGGGATCGATGATGGGAATGGCTGGTTTAATTGTCAGGACAATAGTGGGACCATTACTCAGATTGAAAGAGGAGAGAAGAATTGAGTAAACATGTGTCACTTGGTTGTAGGAAACGGTCTGATTTATATTTACTTTTCAATTATTGATATATTTCACTCCCCATTAGGTTTTGTTAAAAATAGTACCAAATTTCGTTCCACATAAAGACGTATTTTACCTTTGCAGCCATCAAGTTTTGAATACCACGATGTCACCAGTTAATACTGATTAAATGAATCGATTCGATAAATATCCCCCCCCCTAACACTTCTTTTTCTGAGGTTAATGAGTAATAGGTATTTCACCAATCACCCTTTAAGACTTGTAGATCTTTTCGCTATTTCCGCCAACGTGTGAATCCAAACAAACAAAAAATCTTGAACGAGTAAAACGTTTAGTCGGGTATTGCACCTGCCAGACGCTTCACACGAACGCCATGATAGCACGATGCAGTTACAAGAACGGTGAGGCGTTTCAATATCAATTGCTCGTGTACAGTGTACATGATTTCTGCCGCAGCGCTTGCCTTCGTGACTCAGGACGTGTTGATAGACGTGATGTGAACGGTTAGTGACTCAGGACGTATTGGTAGACGGCATGTGAACGGTTAGTGACTCAGGACGTGTTGATAGACGTGATGTGAACGGTTAGTGACTCAGGACGTGTTGATAGACGGGATGTGAACGGTTAGTGACTCAGGACATGTTGATAGACGGGATGTGAACGGTTAGTGACTCAGGACGTGTTGATAGACGTGATGTGAACGGTTAGTGACTCAGGACGTATTGGTAGATGGCATGTGAACGGTTCGTGTACAAACCAATCAAGTAAACGAATAACGGCTGAATGTTCGTGTACAAACGAATCAAGTAAACGAATAACGGCTGAATGTTTGCTCACGCGGACAAATCAGTAGTTTAGTCAGAGTGCTGATGATGACTCAGTCTCCATTTATAAACGATATTGAATGACGTCATTGACAACAAGATATAGATCTAATAAATAAATCATTTTAGAAATGGTGTTCACTCGAAATATTTTTAATTCAATTCAAATAATATCAATATAGTTGAAAATTTTATAAAACCTTATTTCAGATAGGAATGAAGGAGCTTTTGGGCAATAACTACACAGGGCTTCTACTGAGTCTACTGCCTTCCTCAACATTAACGTAATGATCTTGAACTGTTGAGAGTTGGGAAATGCTGCTTGGTTTCCCTGGTGAAATTAATTTTGTATTATTTTATAGTGTTACTTTTAATGAATGTAATATTTTTTTAATCATTTATGATTTTGTGTAAAGATCCCATCAGGTTTGATGGACTTATTTGTAGATATAGTAATTAGTGTTTAACTTTTTTAATATCGGTCAATATCCTCTGTAACTTGAAATGTTTTGATGAGTGCATACGAATACATTCATCTGGGTTTTATAATCATAAAATTAATAACTTTCCCATTACCTTTTTTCACCCCAGCCCCACTCCATGGGAACAAATAATTAAAAGTCATTAAACACCCAGAGTTGGTAATAGAACATTTCCCGATTACGCCTTTGAAAAAAAAATAATAATCTTCAGTAAAAGTCGAAGCGAGGCCAACTTTTTATTAGCATAATCATTCTGTTTCTATTTTTTAAAAAAAACATGTTCAAACATATAATTAGTGTGGTAAAGCTGAAAGAAAGAAACACTATCTTAAAACGACAAGCCGTGAACATCAAAAAGAATAACACCGAGAACTTCAAGATCGAACATGTCATTATAATCAACGGAAACACTACTGTGACGTGATATAGTTATTTTAAATAATTAATTACAGTGCATTGAACTGTACGCGAAAAAAATCTTTTTTTAATGAATCAAAAGTGTGAATACTTCTCAGTTTACAGTATAATCAAGTTGCCATCACCGCAGTAGTTGGTGTTATTTTTGTGACTCATCCATTCCTTCATTGTCAATGAAACTCATTTATTATTTAGACCCTACACATAGACTGAGAAGTTCAGTCTGAGCTTATCAGTGACGGCGCTCTCTTAGCTCAAGCTTGATCGACGTTATGTAGAGTCTGACTGCTTGGAACACTTCAAGTTCCGAAAGCACAGCTGACACACACACCCAAGTACAGGCATACTCTTAGTTATCTGTATCAACAAACTATTATAAAATCATTTCTAACTCAGATTCCAAATGTGACATTGGATGACATGGTCACGACATTTGAGAAGTGAATGTATACAAATGTTTGATACAGCAACAAACACTCTATTAAAACTTTAGGAAAAATAATTTTTAAAAATCTAAATCATAATAAGCTACTATGATCTACTGAAAAGACATACCAAATGGATAGCTTCAAACTGAAAAAAACAGCAACAATTCTATCATTATATTAGAGTAAAATCCAGAGAGACATAGCAATGGAAAGGAATTCATCGGTTGGACAATGGGCTGAAATTGACGTCACTGAAGTCACAAACTTAATCTCTAACCCAATAGACGACTCTCAGACGCTAACTATACTACAGGTTCTCATTTCTTGTTGTCTCAGTGGTGTTGCCAGTGTCTTGGGAATTGCTACAAACGCAATATGTATTATGGTTTTCTCAAGGCAAGGTAATATACTTATTGAATCATTTATTGGTAAAAGTTTGGAATTATTACAAACTGCTTTAACTCGAAATGAAATAAATCCAAATGTTTACTTGCGTTTGTATTTTACTGTAATTTGATTACTTAATCAAAAGGTATCTATTTTTTAAATGATTTGGTTTGTTAAAATCTGACCTGTGTCGCCTTGCATCTATCTACTCTTTGCCCCGGCATAGGTCGATATCTTGCAATCCTTTTTGTTAATTTGTGGCTTAGCATTCGATTAGTTTCCTGACTAAATCACAAGTCCAAGGTATCGCAGTCTGTGAGAGAAAAAAAAAGGGATTGGATCATTTCCTTTGTCTCGTCTGTAGCCTGAACCAGACGGTACATTCTGTAATTCATGTCCCCGGTACCCGCTTTTTCTAGTTGGCATTCTTAACCCCCACCCAAGTAGGTGCTCGATGTCAGTTAAGTTTCGCTTGACTTATCTTGTGTTATCTATACAGACGCTCATATTGGCAAGTAATGCACCGTTCACATGCCATGGCTATGAGGGTTCCACGCCATACCCTGCCGCCTGTTTCCTTAACTAGTTTTAAGTGTCCATTGAGAGCTTGATGGAGGCAAGGAACAATAACTAGTGTTAGATATCCATTGAGATCTGGGTGAAGTCAGGAAACAATAAGAAACAGAGGCCGAGTATTTCATACATAAATATGTACCGCGAGACTTGGCCCTATACTGCTCTGCCACTCTTTGGGTCCATATTTTATTATCGAGATCCGTCCCCCGCAAATGACCACTGTAGAAAGTTAATAATTGATTTAATCTCTATTCCCCAGAATTTAAAGAGAGTACAAATATCACATTGTTAGCGCTGGCCGTGTCTGACTTCTGCTGTTGTCTCACGATGCTCTGGATGTCCGTGGCCCAGACGGCCTACATGTTGGACCCGCCTCCATTTGTCTTTGACCTTCTCAGTCTCCTGGCCATGACCGGAAGTTTCCCTAGGATCATCATCACCCGAGTGACCAGCTGGCTGACCGCTCTCATTGCGCTTGAGCGCTGCATCTGCGTGGTCCTGCCCTTCAAGGTCAAGGCCATATTCTCTCCTAAAAACACCACCATTATGACCACCGGTGTTGTCACCCTGATGTTCACGGCTAACATGTTGATATATTACTCCATCGGGTTTGAGATGACCATCAACCCACGGTTCAATATGTCTCAGCTCATTATGAAAACAATTCCCGAACGGGCCGAAGTTGGTTTCTACATAAACGCAATAGTGATTTTGATGTTGCCGTTGATCAATTATGTTTTTATCGTGTGCTGCGCGTTGGTATTGGTAACGCAGCTAAAAATAGCAACAAAATGGCGGAAAGATGCATTGGCGAAGACGAAGGTAAGCGGGCCACGCAAAGGTGAAGAAGATGGTTCAGGTCAAAGAGAGGTGCCGCGGCTGAAGGTCGAGTCGACCCATCGCGAGAATCATGCTCACGTGACCAAAGAAACTCAGCTGACCAAGTTGATAGCTACGACAACTTCCGTGCACGTCATCTGCCACGCATCGACTAATGTAGCGCTCGTTCTCGCCTGTTTCATGCCAGAATTTAGCTTCAACGGAAGGTACAGTTTGGCGTACGTGACGCTATGCATTCTGGGCTTTCTTCTGGAGACGGTTAACTCGAGCATCTCCGTGTTTGTATACTATTTTCAGAGTTCAAAGTTCAAGGCCGAAATCAGTCGCATCTTGTATAGTCGTGGCCTTTGGGTAATACCAGCTGAGCCACGTTGAAATTTTAGTTATTTTATGTTCATAAATCCTCAAATATAATTTGAAAATAAGTCATTAACACGGACACATCTGATGTATACTCCATGGTTTAGCTCATAAAACTATAAAACATTCGCAGTTTCAGACAAAAAAGGTTATCTACTTCAACACAAATGCTGACGTCACAGGTTCGTGCGTTGCCAAACTATTAAAGGCTCTTTTTTATCGTTCCTTTTTCTAAAATTAATATATAATCTCAAACAATTACGTCACATACCATTTTACGGCGAGAAACACCACACTCTCTGTTAATCTCGAAACCAATACGATTATGATTTTTATTTCTATATTTTCAATTTTTTCGAAATATGCTGATTATGACACTTAACATTACAGAATGACCTGGGATTTTATATTGACTGTTTTACTGCCACTCACAAATATACTATTCATTACTGGTTATTATTAAGTCAAATTCTTTTGAATTGTTAAATTTATGTTGTAGATTTGAAACTTTAAAAAAACAGCTTTATCTACAATTGTAAAATGCAATACACAAACAAATTGTTTTTAATGAAAATAATTAATTTAAGCTTTTTTTTTTTTTTATTGAACTACAATTGTACTCTAACTGATACTTAATACTTAGGCCTAATGAATTTTCTAAACGCCTCAACGTTTTACACATCATATCAGTGGCGTAGCTTGAGCTTTTGCCGCCCGGGGCGGTCTTTAATATGCCGCCCTTTTAGGGGCCTCCCATAAATGACGTCACGCACCGTTCTTTTTTTTCTTGTTTTTTTTTTGGTGGGGCAACACACATATTACGTCATTCAAAACGCGCAACTTTAAATAAAAGTTCCACTTAAATATATCATTGCCGAAAATGAAGTTTTACGTGGTTTCACGCGTGTTACGATATTAGAGTGCAGCCTTACACTAAAAAGATATTTAAATGACAAAAAAATTTTTTTTAAACACCCTCGTTTTCACATAGAAAATACCGCTTGCATTGGGGGGGGGGACTTTGTGAGGTCACATTGAGAAAGGGGTCTAAGTTTTCGTTTCATGACGCCGTGTGATGAGGGGGCAGGGAGTGAAAAATCCGACGAAATCACCTGACGTCATTTATGAACGGCCTCTTAAGTCAATCATATGAAGGTTTTTATAAATTCATAAACTTGAATAAAAAATTGTAATTGAAACAAAGTACATTGTAAAAGGTGGGGAACAATTTTACCATAGCATGCCCTATTTATGTAAGCAGTAAAAAAAAGATTCCACATAAGATGATTTACCTATAATTAAAACATTATATAAAATACAAAATAATTGTTTTGAAGGCCACAAGAAAGTTATAAGGGTCGCCCCCTCCACAATGAAACAAAAGATATTCCAAATTTTACACCCAAAAAACATTAACAATTAATATGCTTTTACTTTTTGTTTATAAATAGATCTATATGATTTTTTAAATAAAAAATGAAATTGTAAACAGTATATAAAAATTTATTATCTATAAATTTACTTACTTATCCAACTTTCATAGTAGAAAAATCATGTATTATGTTAAAAAATATAAATTATTTGTAATATCTTGATCTATGGAATTATTGCATTTTGTAGTCTTTACTCACTTATTGTC
>MUZC01000154.1:1206029-1239906 GCA_002072015.1 Radix auricularia
AAAAAACAACTGCTGCCTTGCAGATGGTCTTGGCTGACCAAAGGCTATGGAAGCAAATCCAGAAAATACAGCAGGCTGAAGTCGGAGACCACGGGCCATTTTGGCGCAAAACTCGTGGCACGCAAAACTCAACATTCAATATTGAGAACGAAGAAGAAGAAGAAGACAAGAAGCACATTGACAGATAAATCAAAATTGGATTTTGTAAAATTTCATTTTTAAAAAATTAATTTTGTTTTTAATGTTTAATTTTTTTATTTGGTTGTAAGAAATCCTGATCAGAATTGATATTAAACAAATTTAAAGTTGTTTGTTTTTTTGTTTTAAATTACTATTTTGATAAGTTAAATCATACGAAATTTTTTAAAATTTGATATAATTATTAACCATCACATCTAAAGAAAAACTAGAATCGGGTGCTTGTTAATGTCCTTATTGGTGGTTTGTATAATGGCGAAAAAAAGGAAATGATTAGAATAAATAGAAAATGAGTCTAGGCCTACACTGATACATTATCAGCGAAAGTTACAAAATTTAATCAGCACATTGCCTCATAATATTTTAATTTAGTTCCCTACGTGATATAACAGAATTACTTTTAGCCCTTGTAGCTCATTTGACAGATTTTGAATAAGCGAGGAGGAAACTATTGAAATATGTTTTTTTAAAAAGTATTTTTAAAGAAATGAAAAACTAGATGTTTAAATAAATTCATCTAGTTAAAGTCACTATTATTATAAAATAATGTCAAATCATCTAATAATATTTCTATTTCTAGTCTCTTTCTACCAACAAATAAAGTGTTGGGCAGTGATATCAGATTATATTATGAAACTCTTCATTAGCATTTTGAGTTCAATGGTCAAGACGTGTAGCTAAAAGACAATTGAAAAGAGCATCTTCTCAGTAATGTTTATCACAAAGTTTGAAGAACATTCTTATTAGCTGTTTTTATTAAGAACTTTATTTTTCGGACACGAGCTTTCAACATCATTATATTTACCATTTTGTTGATGTACTACCGTAAATCCTTTTTTTTTTTTTCAATTTTACCAATAATCCCTTAATTTTTTTTCGAAAAGCTCCTCATAATGTCCCTGTATGCAATTTTATTACACATTTAATTATTATTACCTGCTCGTCCTAAACATTTAATTATCATTACCTGCTCTTCCTATTCCTTAAAAAAGAAAATTTCCACCAACCACAATATTAACTCGACTAGTGTACCGATGGGTTCGAATCCATGCGAAGGGAAAAATTTGATCCCGAGGCCTAGGGCGTCCCTGAGTCCACCCAGCTCCGAATGGATACCTAACATTGGTTACCCATTGCCCGTGAACGCTGCATAACTTGCCAACAGATCATCCTTCATGGTCTGTAGACGCAATTATCTTCTGCATAGAAGGGGCGTCTGTAAATCTAAAATAAGATAACTCATTAACTTTATCCACAAAATTTCTACAATTTGCTTTTGCGCATGGCCGCAACTTTCAAATGTCAAATTTTCTAATTAATGCCCTTTATAATCCCACGGATTAATGCTAGCTCTGCACATGTCGAATAGGGGTTGGCATCTACGTGGCTCGACAGACGAGTAGGGTTGCTGAGCAGGCCACAACCCGAAACTGAAAACTCCTGGCAGGCAATGCCGAGGTCCGATATGTTAGGTGTCATGTACTAGTCACATTTGAATTAATACAATCGATTTACGGATCTTAGGATCAGCAGTAGATGCAATGCCGATGATGAAAACGACAATACCCGCTGAGGGTCGGGTTAATCCGAAGAGACTGTATCGTCCCCCTCATTTTTCTAACAACGCCATAGAGCGGTGCCGGTTTAGGGCCAGGAACACCAGTGACAGTACGGATTAGCAAAAGATACCGTAAAGAACTTAGCGGACGCCAGCTCTGAGAAAACCTTCCATGGGGGTATACACCCTCGGTCATTGATGTTCCCCCGCTTTGCGGCAGTTCTAACAATTGAGACCCGTGTGCTTTGCCGGGATTACGCCGAAGTGGTAGCGAGTCAAAGTAGGGAAAATTCCACCCCTCCTTGTGAGGTCACTTTAAGTGGGAGGCATTTTCGACTTTGTTTCCTAGAAGCCCAGGCGACCGCTTCAGAATCAACCGCTCCGGTGCGGAGACTGGGATGGGGGGATTTCAGCTGTTTGGTCCCTTTGGGGAAGGAACAAGACAGCTGAGGGGGTATTCCGGGAAGACCCATGAAGAGCACTGGGCTCGGGGCTGCTGAATTTCTTCCACATGAAAGACATTGAGCTCCAGCTATATTTTTAAAACTTTTAAAACCCCATTCTCTAAATAACTGAGGAAAACTGAGCATAACCTCAATATGACTGAGGATAAACTTATCTTCAGAACAGTGTAAGATTTTTTTTACTTTCATGCCAGGCCAGATATAACAAGGTGATTTGATCCGCTTACAGCAGCATCTTGAAAGGATTAATACCACTCCTGCATGGAAATCACGCGCTTCGGGAATCTCTTTTTTCGCCTTTGCAAATTTATATCAGCACGGTATAGAGTCTAGTTACTGCTAACAAACATGAGTCCATGTCTTGGATTTCATTGACAACGCAGCAACTACCACGTTCTTCGAGACAAAACCTAGACATTATCAGGTCCCATAAGAGAAAACAGTAACATTACTAGCTTGGGTTTCTTTATAATGCTACTTATGCACTCCTTTTTCTGCTTTATTACAACAATTTGAATTCTTTATTGAGTTTTATAACTATATCTATAGGATTAGTAAAGTTGAATGTGAAGGGGAAAAACGTGTAATACAAAGTAGAGTTATTTTAAATACAGTTATACTCCAATGTAAAATATTTTCCAGAGATGTGAACTTGTGGATGTAGCGCGTGTAGCCTTAAAACAATGATACCAGGTTAATTAGCTCGTTCATTAAACATTTGGTTTTAGTTTAAACCCCCCCCCATCTCCCACTGCCCCACTCTTCAATGGCCACCATCCCTCTCACCTTGCTCCATCGGGAGTCTAATTATCGTGCGGGCAGCACGTGCAGTGGGAATGGAAGGCTGAGGACATCGCTGATTGGTCCTGTCATCAAGATGGCGGGAGATGGTGTGCCATGACGACGACGTCTCCAAGCCCGGATGTGATGACGGCTGTACCATGTGATGAAACACGTGCCCGTACTAGGGCAATAAACACGGAAATGTTTTTCTTTCAATGTATGTCTGCTGGTTATGGTGACAAGAACAGGGTCACTGAATCACTCCGCTGTTGGGATCGATATAAAACATACATATATAACTTACAGGTTAAGTCAATGTCCGTTATATAACTTACAGGTTAAGTCAAAGTCCGTTATATAACTTACAGTTTAAATCAATGTCCGTTATATAACTTACAGGTTAAGTCAATGTCCGTTATATAACTTACAGGTTACGTCAATGTCCGTTATATAACTTACAGTTTAAATCAATGTCCGTTATATAACTTACAGGTTAAATCAATGTCCGTTATATAACTTACAGGTTACGTCAATGTCCGTTATATAACTTACAGGTTAAATCAATGTCAGTTATATAACTTACAGTTTAAATCAATGTCCGTTCTATAACTTACAGTTTAAATCAATGTCCGTTATATAACTTACAGTTTAAATCAATGTCCGTTATATAACTTACAGTTTAAATCAATGTCCGTTATTAAACTTACAGTTTAAATCAATGTCCGTTATATAACTTACAGTTTAAATCAATGTCCGTTATATAACTTACAGTTTAAATCAATGTCCGTTATATAACTTACAGGTTAAGTCAATGTCATTTATATAACTTACAGGTTAAGTCAATGTCAGTTATATAACTTACAGTTTAAATCAATGTCCGTTCTATAACTTACAGTTTAAATCAATGTCCGTTATATAACTTACAGTTTAAATCAATGTCCGTTATATAACTTACAGGTTAAGTCAATGTCCGTTATATAACTTGCAGTTTAAATCAATGTCCGTTATATAACTTACAGTTTAAATCAATGTCCGTTATATAACTTACAGTTTAAATCAATGTCCGTTATATAACTTACAGTATAAATCAATGTCCGTTATATAACTTACAGTTTAAATCAATGTCCGTTATATAACATACAGTTTAAATCAATGTCCGTTATATAACTTACAGTTTAAATCAATGTCCATTATATAACTTACAGTTTAAATCAATTTCCGTTATATAACTTACAGGTTAAGTCAATGTCCGTTATATAACTTACAGTTTAAATCAATGTCCGTTATATAACTTACAGTTTAAATCAATGTCCGTTATATTTCTTACAGTTTAAATCAATGTCCGTTATAAAACTTACAGTTTAAATCAATGTCCGTTATATAACTTACAGTTTAAATCAATGTCCGTTACATAACTTACAGTTTAAATCAATGTCCGTTATATAACTTACAGTTTAAATCAATGTCCGTTATATTACTTACAGTTTAAATCAATGTCCGTTATAAAACTTACAGTTTAAATCAATGTCCTTTATATAACTTACAGTTTAAATGAATGTCCGTTATATAACTTACAGGTTAAGTCAATGTCCGTTAAATAACTTACAGGTTAAGTCAATGTCCGTTATATAACTTACAGTTTAAGTCAATGTCCGTTATATAACCTACAGTTTAAATCAATGTCCGTTATATAACTTACAGTTTAAATCAATGTCCGTTATATAACTTACAGCTTAAATCAATGTCCGTTATATAACTTACAGTTTAAGTCAATGTCCTTTATATAACTTACAGTTTAAATCAATGTCTGTTATATAACTTACAGTTTAAATCAATGTCCGTTATATAACTTACAGTTTAAATCAATGTCCGTTATATAACTTACAGTGTAAGTAAATGTCCGTTATATAACTTACAGTTTAAATCAATGTCCGTTATATAACTTACAGTTTAAATCAATGTCCGTTATATAACTTACAGCTTAAATCAATGTCCGTTATATAACTTACAGTGTAAATAAATGTCCGTTATATAACTTACAGTTTAAATCAATGTCCGTTATTTAACTTACAGTTTAAATCAATGTCCGTTATATAACTTACAGTTTAAATCAATGTCCGTTATATAACTTACAGTGTCAGTAAATTTCCGTTATATAACTTACAGTTTAAATCAATGTCTGTTATATAACTTACAGTTTAAATCATTGTCCGTTATATAACTTACAGTGTAAGTAAATGTCCTTTATATAACTTACAGTTTAAATCAATGTCCGTTATATAACTTAGGTTTAAGTCAATGTCCGATAAATGTTAACAAATGTTAATTATTTATATTAGACCTATATTCCCAACTAATTTTAGCAATCGTATTGAGCACATAAAATTAAGGAATTAATATTATTAATGTTAATTGAAGTATATTTCCATTGCAACATTTTTACTTTCACATCGTCGTTATGATAAGCCCCATTGTAAATAAACAAAAAAAAAAAGTTTTTTTGGAACGATATTCATCTAAATAATTTTTACTTTGATATCCAGGCTTACATTTTGTACCGGGGATCCATCATTATATTTTGTTCTTGTGTGGCAATGGTTTTAAATTGTGCAAACTTTTTATTTCTATTTCTATTATTTTAAAAAAAGGTTTCACAGTGGGGGGAAAGGGACGAATCATCTGTCAATCCCGGCTTAAAATAGCATTGGTGCGTCACTGAGTACTATCTAAAATTAATAGGGGTGCGGAAATTAACGATTAATTTCTCAATTAATCGTTAAAAATTTTACCGATTAAATTATTTTAATGATTAATTGACATATCACTTACAAATATTTGGCAGTCAAAACATATTAAAAGAATAGCGGCTGATAAATAATAAATTTCCTGATGATTACATGCACTTTTTGGTTTTAAACTATTGACTGACGGGAATTTTCAAATGTCGATAAAGTTTGCCTGCCATGGTTCTAACCCTTCGCCTACTTATCAAACAAAATGAAAAACGTATTAAGCTAATGGAAGTAATGGAGTCTGACTGAGAGACACAAAATGACGACAGCTCTTCTGATGAATTATTTCGTTACAAAATGGAGATGAAAGTTCCTGAATCCGTTAACCCTCTACAGGGGTGGAAACTTAATTAACACCGATATGTGATAATGTCATTCCTTGCCAAGACCTTTTTTGTGCACACCAGTTACTTGAGTTCCATGTCAATGCATGTTCAGCTTGGCTGGTTATATTGTCAATTAGACCCGCTCATCACTTGAACCAAATAATGTCACCACACATGTCTTTTTGCGTAGTTGGTTATAAGATGACTAATAAAGTAAAAATTCCAATGTTATTTAGATTTTCAACAAGAACGTTTAAAAAGTGTTACTTATGATATCATAAATTTTAATTTTTGGCTTTAAATACTTTAATCGAAATTAACGATTAACTAATCGTTAATTTTTCCAAATTGAACAATTAAATTTAAATTAATCGTTAACAGCACTAAAAATTACATATTGCAGACGCTCCTTCTATAAAAAGGTTACTGCGTCATACATTTACTATTGAGGTTAATCTAGTCAACTCTAGTCTTTTGCATTTTAATTAGAATTTTGATGATCGTTTTCTGGTATTGGGTAGGTTGCCCCGTCTGCTACGGGTTGTTGTACAGTATCTTGTAGAACATCATGTAGCGCTGAAATTTAAGTATGTTTAAACGTCTTTCACTTTTACACTTGTGTATCTTTGATTGGTTACATTGTGAGCTTCAGTGCCCCCACTATGTGACACTGCAACTTTCCTTGTTATCATCCACGGTTACTGTTCTTGACGGGGCGGTGCGGTTAACGATGGCAAGTGTTGTCTAATTTCTATTTTTATTATTTTTTTCAAAATAAAAGACGTTACATAATTTCCTGGTTATTTTGGTTTGTTACATTTCCGTATTTTCAAGTGTACTCCCCGAGGGTTATATCAGATTTTACAAACCCCACACCTCCTTGCGGGATATCTTCGTGGGCGGGGAATCTGATTTTTTTTTATTGTAGGCCTATAATGCATAAATGGCATAATATTATTTGAAAACACGAATATAAAATTATATTCTGGATAACTTCTGGTAAGTTTGTTCACAATCTACCTGTCATCGTTTGATATTACGTAACGTGGCGAGCGATTATATATATATATATACGGCTCATTCAGCTAGAGTGGTTCAGCGAGATATGACTTCTCAAATGTGATGGGATAGTGTGGGGAACAAGCGTGAGCGGGTTATACTACAATTTTTTTTTCACAGGAACTAAAAATTGTGCGGGGTATATGCGTGGGTGGGTTATCTCCGTGTGCGGGGAATATGCGTTAAAATACGGTAACCAATTACATTTTGCCTTTTTTTTTTTTGCTTCCTCGGTGAACAAGATTTACAGTACAGGGACATAACCGCTTCATTGAGTTGTCATGACTGACGCAGTTGAAGATTACATTTTCAGACCCTATTTAATTATGCAAATATTATCATGTGCTAAGGTATTACCTAATATGAAATAGTCAAGATATTTCAAACGTGAATGACCCAATATAAAATAGTCATGTCATTTTAAATATGAATGACCTAATATGAAAATAGTCGAGTCATGTTAACCATGAATGACCTAATATGAAATAGTCGAGTCATTTAACCATGAATGACCTATTATGAAAGAATTGCTTTTATATTATATCTTTTTTATCTTAAATTACATTTTCGCATCTTTTTAGTGATATATCATTGACATAATAATAAAATGATCAGTCTTTATAATTATCTTTTTTTTTTTTTAATACAAGCGTGTTTCAAATAATTTCATTGTCATTTAGATGTGTATTTAGCGTTTGGCTGCAATCTAATTTCGTTACACGAGCGAAGCCATTAAAGACGTGATTAAATTAATTGTAAGAAATCAAACATTTATGTGTAGTTTTCATTTAAAGTTTCGCTTTTTATGATGTGACGTTACAGTTCTTAAACACCACCCTCCCCATTGTCACACATCTCACAGAATTGTGACCCCTCGCTCTCCCCTCGATGCATGTCATTATTTTTAAGTATGGCCCCTAAGGTATTTGTGTGTTCTGCATAAGTATTTGTAAAATATACTTACATCTACATTTATTCATCACTTATGTCATCATCTTCCTTATAAATACCAGTCTTATCAGCATTCTTGAGACTTTCTTATAACTATTACAGACATTCCTTTTTTATACAGAAGTTTATTGACTCATAACTGTATCCATTGTTTAAGTCTCGTATTGCATGTTTTGTTTGAGTTTAAATGTTGATAGAGTGTTTCTTATCCTCGTTTGATCAGGCAACTCATTCAATTTCCGAATCCAGACGGAAAGAACCATAATTTGTGTTTGTTCTTGCACACGGAATAGGAAACGTGTTTTTATAACTAAGTCTATCTGAGCGTTGTATATAGATTATCTTTGGTCTATACCATGTATACATGAGATAGTATTCTCTCAATGCAGGCAGAATAAAATGGTAGGGCAATTAAATTTGTCATAAAGTCTAATAAAGTTGAAATTTTTGCTCATTCAAGCTGTTTTGTCGTGTACCAGATATTTTTAGACAGATGCCATCACAGTAGCGCCATCTTTTGAATTCAGTGGGATTGAGCTAGAGATATAATAATATGTAACATGACAGAGCGGCTGAAAAAACTGTTGCCACCTGCTTATTAATTTTATTTTAGAAAAATCGAATTTATTTAGGAAATTAATTGCACATATTTAATATTTGTACTTTAACATTTTTTTAAAAAAGAAACACCTAGAGTGTGGCTATTTTAAAATTTAAAAAACCTAGAAACCTAGACAAGGTTGTAAAAACCTAGAAGTATGTTAAAAACCTAGCGCTGGCATCTCTGCTTGTGATGGCATCTCCTACAGGCATCAGTTTCCCTCCGTCACAGGCAAGTTATTGTGATGTTGGATATTTGTTCCTCCGGGGTAGCCAGGTCAGTAGCTAATGGAGTCGTAACGCCAACAGCCTTGAGTTTTTCAGTTAAAAGTGGGTAAGTGTGTGCTTGATTTACTATGGATGAGAGAGGTGATCGGTTTTGTGCTTGTGTTACAATGGATGGGGTGTGAAATGATTAAGATAACTTTTCTTTTGGTTTATCTGTTAGACAAAAGAGAGTATAGAATGACAATAGAAAAAGTCAGACACGCTCATAGATACAAACTACAGTAAAACTCTTAACCATAAAACTTAAACAATTTTTAAAAATCCATTGTAATGCTAAGCCAATCATCTTTATCCACACATTTACTAGCACAAACAACTAACTTCTAAGCCAATCATTTTCATTCACACATTTATTTACGAAAACACAACCAACTTCTCCGCCAATCATCATGCACCCTCCGTGTAGACAAATAAACAAGACAATGAAACCATCAGAAGTCGAACATGTAATAATAATATTTTATTTGACTTTAATTGTATTTACCCAAAGACGTGAATCGGGACACCGACATTGACAGCATGGTTTCATAAATTACAAAACATCAACGAGAAAATGAGGATCTAATAATCAGCCACGTTCACAACTATGTCATCAGGGAATCTCACGCACGCCAAATGTGCCCCGCGCATTACTACTTTTGAGGGCAAGATCATCTCAGCCGATGAACACATGTTCAAGAGTGTACAAATTTTATACAATCCTGTCACCGCGAGTACATGTACATAAATAATGGAGGACATTTCAGCATTTACAGTTATTTTATGTTTCTAGAGATCCAGGTACACAATTTCAAATATCATCCACATCGTCCATAGTATTCAAAGGGGAAAAACGAGTTTATTTAACTCCATTACCAACAAATGAAACATAACGTGTTTGTTTTTCATAATCCTAATGTATTGTTTAAATTAAAAACATTCCAAACACAATTGGGGGGAGGGGGGTACGTCATAAGAAAATGTACACTGAGTGTGAAAACATATCATGAATTTATAAAAAAAAAAAAATATATCAGTCATTTCTTGAAAGATTTTTCTTTTTTTTTTTTTTACACACTTGGAAATCAAAATTCAAGTTTTATTTACACCATTCAATGTTTTTTGTTTGCACAACTCACTGGACAACTGGCAAACTTCACCAAAAGTTAACACCATATTCAAACTTTAAGTATTCTCAACACTTTGTCTTTTAGTCTTCTACAACTTCTCGTCATATAACTGCAACGTCTATAATAACAAACATCATTCAAATATCGACAAAGCACAAATCTAACGAAGTAGTTATTGTTGTTGTTGTTGTTTTTTACATTGACATTGTAATCCCTGGTAGATCCTCAACTCGACTGAAATTCTTCATTGTTAGATGAACACATGAAAACATTCAAGGATTTTAAACAAAGTTGGCGGGTAAACAGTATAATGTTTCAAGGGAGAAAAGCGCTAATTAAAATCAAATTTGTTTCAAGATTCTCCTGTTACCTTGCCATGAAAGTCATACTCTACTTTTCGGGAAAATAAACTTTTTAAAAAACCTTAAATTTTTTACTAATTATTAAGTCTATTTTCGTTTAATTGTTTGTATCAAACAATTTTATTTTATTTATTTAATGTGCTTTAAACTGTTAGGAATTGAAAGATGAATGTAAACCGGCTGTTGGGAAAAAGCATATAACACGAATATGTTTTAGAATAAAATAACTTTAACACTTGTCTATAACGGTGTTGTGTATGACGACTTTGTTCTATAGAAATCAATCTCATTTCGCCTCAAACTAAAACAAATTAAAAATAAACATCACGTGATTACAACATAATTAAAAACCTGACCTCATATATCTGCCTAAACCATTGTAATACATGGATACATTCCTGGCTATGATGCTGTACAACGTTTTGACAAACATCCAGACAATTATAGCTTCTACTCGTCCAACATACGCCACCATCCATACAACAACTCTATAAATAGATCATATTATAACGATAATCATCTTCTTCGAAGGACGAAAAATACAGACGGGGAAAAATATGAATGGACAAAAATATTTATTTAAAAAAAAAAAAAAAACACATTTTAAAATTTTAACCAAGTAAAACAACAAGAAACATACGTGGGCAACAGGTTATCACTTTCTGTACATTAATTAAACACATCTTTGGTAACTTCATGTTCGTGAGAACACGGGCGATTTTTTAAACTGCACATTTCATGGTCATCATATGGAACACTACACAAAAACAACTGGGTCCATGCGATCACTTACTAAACTCTCATTCTGGCCACCGCGATTGAAGTCTAAGAGCGAAGATACATGACGTCATTTCCTGTCGGGGTGGGGGCGCTGGCGTATAAAATGTTTGTCTTTAGAGTAGGAGAAATAGTCCAGACGACCTTGATTTTTCGCTACTTATTGGTAAATGAATTCTTAGAGATGTTCGCTACGACACTAGGAAACATGGCGTATGTCTGCACCAGCTTCCGTTACTTCACTTTGTGACGTCCAGCGGTATATGATGCCAAGGATATAACTCTTTGGCTACAGCTTGCACGTGTGGAATGGATCTCAAGTTTTTGACCCAGCGTGCCTCATTGAAATGAAGGCGTTATTAGAGTATGGCCCTCAGGGCTATGATACTATGTTTCGCTCTTACATTCAAGTAATTCAACGGTAAATTTAAACAATTTCTAAAGTCTGTGTTTTTAAATCAACACGAGCCCACTTCGTGGTTGATTTCATGCGTCACTTCCTGTTATCATAAACAATCTGGATCGTTGACAGAATCGTGTGAAGTAATTGAGTAGTTCAAACATTTTTAGAGTGGAGAAACACTGGCTTTATAACCTACTCAGCGATAACTGACAGAACACGACACGAGTCCCAGAGCTGTATTATAATTTGTAAACTTATGTTTTAAAATACATTTTTAGCCATCATTAGATTACCAAGACAACCATGATAGTCACTGAACTTGACTAACTGATTTTTCTCATTATTTCATATGTTTAAACTCCTCGCTCCTGTTATAAATAGGTACTTTAAAAAAAAAATCAATACATAAAAAATGTATTAAATAAACAATTTCCCCTTTATTAAACCGCATGTCTAACTAAAGAGAGTGTCAGAACATCGGATTGATATCAATTTAAAATAGAGAAAAATGACACTTTCTAGACATTTTAATTTTTTAACTTTAATTTTTAAAATTGTGTTATCATTTATTGTTATTATTATTGTTTTAATAGCAGGACTATAACCCGTTTCTTACATAAAACGTTCAAATTACTTCGTTTGAGAACCTTTGTCCGGCCTGACCGATGAATCTTTCGTTCGTTACAGATAAACCAGGATCATATCTTCCAAAGTTATTTGACTAGTATCACTTGTCACATCAACAAATTCAACCATTCAGTTTAACAAGAAACAGTTTATGTCATTATTATAAATAAGACAAACAGATGAAATATTTGATAGAACAGCACAATGAATTTAGACAATGTCATTTCCTTTGGTTTTTTTAGTTAGTCAATTTTATTGGCGTGTGTCGCCATCTGAATAAACATTTCCAAAACCCCATAATACAATCATTTGTAATTATTATTTATTTTTAATGTTTACCTTTTGCAATCAGCAATGGTTTCAAAATTATAATAAAAAGAAATAAACATTTGAAAGTTTATCAGCAAATATAATTCACTCTTGAGAATTATGAACAAAAATGTAATGAACATATTTACGTCTCATCTTTCCATAACGGAGACTTAGATATTTATAATATATATATTTATATTGTTTATATATATTTATAAGGAAAAAAAACAGCCTAACAAGAATCTTGTCTCAGCAAAATAAATAAAAAAAACAACAACACTTTAAAGTGTTGCCGGTTCATGTCTCTCGTTATTCTCATGGCCATGTTTGTTCAATGTCACATGAATATAGACACGCTCTGAAACTGATCCGAGCAATCATGAATTAGGCTCCGTTATGTAAGGTGTGTGAGCATTGGTGGGTAGGTTGAGAACAACACCCAGGTATATCAGATCGGACATGACAGTCAAGGACCAGGCGCCGGTCGTATTATCCAAAGTCCAAGAAGAAAATTTCTGGCCTCGTGTATCAAATTTTCATTTTAGTCACTGATTCGGAAGCAATGGTAAGATTTTTTTCCTCGGAGAACAAAGTCCAAAGTTCATAATGTTCTTGTAGATCCCAGAGACTGAAGGATGCTGAGTTGAGAAACGAGCCATGTTTAAGTGATGCACCAGTTGTGGTGGACGATGTAATGGTTCTGATGGCCAATCAGCCCATTTAAACTCCTCCATGCAGGGTTACGATACTGGCAAAGTCACAAATTAAGAGTCATTCATTTTTGAGCTGCTCCGGTCCATAGGCAATGGGACGAAAATTGATATTGTAAATCCACAATTTCGTACTCATGTAAAGATGGCTTTGGTAGGATCGCCTCACTGAAGACTGAAGAACATTCATAAAACACAAGCACTTGTTTGCCCAGTGTTCTTGTCTAGATTTCTTGCACTAACTGGTTGAAACTAGATTTGGGAGTGGAGTGTCTGATACTTTTGGTGAACTTTACATCTGAACTGATTACCCATCATAGAATGAACTTATTATACACATATAATGTGTACCATAGCGTTTATGAACAAATATGGCGAGTCAGTGTAAAAGGGCATTAATTCATGGTTTGATCACAAGAGTCAGATCTCACTTCAGTCCCTTAATTTTAAATTTGAAAAATCGTCCCTCAGGACTATCCCAGACCCCTGCTACACCACAAAGAAATTAATTGTTTATTAAAAAAAAAAAATAACAATAGTAATAAAGCACGTAAATATTTCCTTTCCAGTATTCACTAAAGACTTCTGCAAAAGTTTGGAAAACAAAAAACAGAAAAAACAAACTGTTATTGTATCCGAGACATGTCATTTATATGACGGTCTCTTTGGCGTCTAAGACATGGAAAATTGAGGAATTACAGTTTCTAATATTGAGAGTATCCGTGGTGTCAGCTGTTGTGTTTTTCCCCAGGAAATCTTCTGGCGTTGAGCAGTGTGAATTTTCCTGGAAGATGACGTCAAGATCAAGAGTCATAACTAGCAACAAAAAGTTTGATTGTTCATACGAGGTTTAGGGAAATACATAATTGCAGGGGGCAAGAGGCGGTACTCAATGATGAAGAAAATAAGATTTGGTATTTATAGGTGAATACGGCAGGGATATTATCCTGCGTGGATGTCCTGTATGTGGCCGCCCATGCCTTCCATGTGCAGGGGCGGACTTTGGGCGGAGGCCATTCCGTGATGGGCCATGCCGGGGTTTCCGTGGCCCATCATCATGTGGTGGGGATGGCCGGGGATGAGCATGGCCTGAGAGTGGACAGGTGGCGAGAACTGGGCCATCTGAGCGTAGGACGAGGGCGGGGTGCCGTACATGTCCGGTCTGTGCATCCCCTGCATGCTGAGCATGTCGTAGCGCTGGGAGGTATCCAGGTGAGAGTAGCCGGCCTTCATGGGGTCGTAGAGGTCATGGCCGCCCTGAAGTCCTGCAAGGTGAAGATTGTAGAGATATTGAAATGCAAGCTATATGGATCAACGAAGCTATAGGCAATTAGTTATACAATGTTAAATTTGAATGCATAGTAATAGGTTCAAAATTTATTTTTCCCCTTTATGTAATTGAAAAAACTGAATTCTCATAACTAATTACTTTAATCTCTTCTTTGAGAGAATGTTTTGAATTTTTCCTCATAGTTAAATTCAACAAATTATAAGTTTTTTAATTACATTTAAACCAGCTTTACATTATATTAAATAAATACAATTAAAACATTTTCACATAAACATAAACATCGAACATTGTACTGACAGAGAAACATAAGAAATGATACACAAATATACATCATTGATGAAGAATAGTTATTTACTTCAATAAATTTAACGGAAGCCACGGGTTGAGCTTTAACAGCAATTTAATATGTAAACTTGGAAAAATAAAGGTGTAACTAGGAAGACTGTGAGACAGGAATGAGTACACAGGAAGCAGAAATTACGTCAAAATCCCTGACCATATATTATTCAATACAAGAGAGCTTATATCAGTGGGGATGAACTCATATTTATACCAGTTCTCGTTGAAGATACTGGACAATGAACATTCTCGGCTTATTGAAAACATTAGAGAGTAAGTGCAAAACTTGAAGTGTGTTCTATTATGCTTCTAGATGGTTTCACCTTGACAAAGTACACGCATAAACTCTACAGAAAATCTACAGAAAAGTTAGCGTTATTAAATACAGCTCACTGTAATAAAACTTAATATTAATTATAACTTACATAAAACAAAATATCCTATACTCATTGGGAAAATGAAATGCTATTTAGATCTATATATTTTGAAATGTTTAATATTTAATAAACACGGTTTAAAGACAAGAGCGAGACAACAGACAAGAACACTACAGAGAAGGACAAAATATCAGACAAGAACAAGACAACAGACAATGACAAGACAACAGACAATGACAAGACAACAGACAATGACAAGACAACAGACAATGACAAGACAACAGACAAAGACAAGACAATGACAAGACAATAGACAATGACAAGACAACAGACAAGAACAATACAACATGCAGGCAATTACAAGACAATGACAAGACATGACAAGACAACAGACAATGACAAGACAAGACAAGACACACAACGAATAAAAGTAGGAGAGTGATGTATTACCCCATCTGTCCTTAAAGATGTACTCACTGTGTGCCCCCATCTGCATGTGCTGGTTGTCAAAGTAGCCCATGCTAGCTGCCTCGGGATTGTAGGCCGCATGGGCCCCCGGACCGGCCCTATTGGACTGGTCAATCATGGGCTGGACAATACGCCGTCTGGCGTTGATAAACCTGACAAGACGAAAGAAGTTAATAATAAACCTTGTATTTAAAGTCGTGATAATTTCTATAGTATAGTTAAATTGATGGAGTGAAAGGAACATCTGTAGGTTTGATAGTACTGGTATTGTTCGTGAACGTTTCTACAAATTAGCAAGTAGACAGTGAAGCTTTCATCAATGATTTATTTCACGGAGAATGTGTTTATTAACAGCTTTATCCCAAATCCTAAGAACCCAGCATGTGGATATGAAGCGAAGACCCAACCTCTTACAGCGGTGTCAGTTTTAATGACACATTAACCAGGTAAAACGATTTTAATTTTAGACCCTCACAACAAATGGTCCATGTAACATTAGAAACTGCCTATGGTTTACATACAAGTCAGAATATCAAACTTGAATCATCTGAACTTCTCCCAGGACTAATTTGAGCGCAATCTCAGAGGGAATTCCCATAGAATTTGCATTCCCCCCCCTCCCATTTTGTATTTGCCACTAACAAAAGAAATCTCGTTAACATATTTGTTAGTTTCATTCGAGTTAACAGATAAGATTTGCCTCCCCCGGGAAGGAAAGTTTAGGATTAGAGGTGGGTTGGCTAGATAATTAGAACATGAGAGGGGTAACGGGAGCAAATTGAAGAAAAGTTATTCACCATTCACGGGATGAAAAGAAAAATACAAATTTAAATGACAAAAAATGGGAGGAGAAAAATGAAAGCTAAAAAGAAAAAGGTAATGAAATGTGTCAGAGTTTGGGTGAGTGGGAGGTCTGGAGAGAAGAATGACGGAGGGACTAGGGGCCAAAGTTGAAGGCCTCTAGAGGGATAGCCCTGTGTGTGTGGATGTTGGTGCCGAAATGAAACGGAGACCCCAAACCCCGACGCCGAGTCTCTGACTCTTATTCTACCGGTGAAGAAGGAAGTAATAATCTCCGCCTCCTCCTCCCCCATCCCCACCCTCCTTATCCAACATAAAAAACAGGAGGCAAAAATTTAATCTTGAAAGCGACGAAACGGCAAAATTAACTGGGAATATTTTTTGGCGTGTGTGTGTTTTTTTCTCTCTTCTTCTTCCCTTCTTTCTTTTTGGGGCAACCTTGATCAATATATTGGGTAGGGAAATGGGGGCAGCTAGAGGATGTGGGGGGGGGGGCGTCTGGGGGTAAGAGAGATCAGATCTCTCGGTGGCTTGACGAGACCTCACCGTCAGATTGGAACCCTTTTCTCATTAAAGGGTCCCACGACATATTGGCTTCTTTTAATGAACCAACGACTCGTGATCAAAAGTAATTTCGGACACGTCTTATAAGTCCCTTTAACTTCAGCCCTCGTCTTCCCGTCGTCCACAGACTAGTAGAGTCATTCTTGTGTTTTTATTTTTGACTGCTAATACTTGATAATAAAGAAAAGACATCGGCAACTTTATGTAGGCGGTTGCCATCTTCTTGTCTTTCTGATTTCACAATTAGTGAACAGAATCTATGCATCTCCACGTTTTCTATCACTTATCATGACGTATGAGTATGCTGATCACGTGTCATTCCATGATTGTTGGACGATCTCCTCGATGTCCAATATTCAAAGCTGTCTTGAATCCAGACTCACTCCAGGGAGAGATGTTTTGGTCTGCGATGTGTACAAAAAAACCTTTACAAATGCGTTAGAAAGGTTTTTAGAATTTAAACGTTGATGTTATTTTCAGCGTGATTTCCCACCAGTCTGTACACTTCTTTATTATTTCTTTGACACCCATAGAGTTGTATCTCTCCCCGTGTCAACACTTTTCTTTACTTCCATTTTTCTCCTGGAAGTATTCAGTTGACCACCAGATACCCAGAATATATCATCGCTGTCAGCACGAGCGGAGATTGGGGTTGGAATAAAAACATCTAATTGTGAGGACGGGTCAGTCGACAACAAGACGGGTCAGTCAGACAACAAGATGTGTCAGTCAGACAACAGGATGTGTCACTCCGACAAGACGTGTCAGTCAGACAACAAGACGTGTCAGTCAGACAACAAGACGTGTCAGTCAGACAACAAGACGTGTCAGTCAGACAACAGGATGTGTCAGTCCGACAAGACGTGTCAGTCAGACAACAAGATGGGTCAGTCAGTTAGTCAACGGGATATGACAATCAGACAACAAGATGTAAAATGCCCGACATTAAAGAGAGAAGGACAGAAAGAAGTATAAATGTACTCTCTTATACTCAAGAGTTGACACGATGAGGAAAGAGGAAGAGAAAGAAACTGAGGCTTGCTAGAGATAGGAGGAGAAATGTACAAGTTTCAAGAAAACTGTAAGAGTCCTTAGCAGGTAACTTTAACAGCATGAAATTAGAAAATTTTCGCAGTCTTTAGTAGGAAACTGTAGCAGTCTTTAATAGGAATCTGTAGCAGTCTTAAGTAGAAAACTGTAGTAGTCTTTAGTAGGAAACTGTAGCGGTCTTTAGTAGGAAACTGTAGCGGTCTTTAGTAGGAAACTGTAGCCTTAACTAGGAAACTGTAGTAGTCTTTCGTAGGTAACTATAGCGGTCTTTAGTAGGAAACTGTAGCCTTAACTAGGAAACTATAGTAGTCTTAAGTAGGAAAATGTAGCGGTCTTTAGTAGGAAACTGTAGCAGTCTTTAGTAGGAAACTGTAGCGGTCTTTAGTAGGAAACTGTAGCGATCTTTAGTAGGAAACTGTAGCGGTCTTTAGTAGGAAACTGTAGCCTTAACTAGGAAACTATCTTAGTCTTTAGTAGGGAACTTTAGCGGTCTTTAGTAGGAAACTGTAGCAGTCTTTAGTAGGAAACTGTAGCGGTCTTTAGTAGGAAACTGTAGCCTTAACTAGGAAACTGTAGTAGTCTTTCGTAGGAAACTATAGCGGTCTTTAGTAGGAAACTGTAGCCTTAACTAGGAAACTATAGCAGTCTTTAGTAGGAAACTGTAGCGGTCTTTAGTAGGAAACTGTAGCGGTCTTTAGTAGGAAACTGTAGCAGTCTTGAGTAGGAATCTGTAGCAGTCTTTAATGGGAAACTTAAAATCTTTTAGACCAAACACTCATACAAAAACCCTTCCCAGCATCCCCTCCCACAATAAGAAACAAAATGCGAAAGCCTTGCGATGTGCATGGATGAATCCAATATGTCAAAACCGGGGGCCGCTGATTGGACGAGACAGCTACGGTTCCATTTCCGGAGTGGCGGGTTACGGGCGAGGGGCTGCCGTGACTAATTCTCTCTCAAAAAGAGAAGGGAAAAACTCGGTACTCGGCCCTGTATCGGTGTCCTTATTCTCTCCCCTGTCTGTGTCTTTTGTCCGCCTTGTAATGCCTTCATTATAATACAGCGGACAAGGGAAATAATTATTGTGTCATCGCTCGCTGGTTGCCCCAAGAGTTTGAGACACGACGGACGTGCGATATAAATTACAGTAGGCCTAATTCGTAGCATCAGGGGCGGATTGCGGGGNGGGGGGATTGGCGGGGAGGGAAGGTGGGCAACACTATAATTTCAACGTAAACCAGAAATTCCTAGAGTGCGTTTTGTACAAATTATACATAACAAGGCGATTTTTTTTCATTATTTCAGTGTCCTCATTCGTCACCCCTTCAGACCCTAGTGAGATTTCAAAGTATTTGGCCCTTCGAGCTTTAACATGTTGAGGGGTTTAAATGTTACTGGGCCTAATATTTCAAGCCGGGTTTACGATTATGAAATTTTGAATTATTTTGTTATCACAAAAATTTAAAGACTCACAGAATGCGACGAATGTCTACCTAACTGGAACCACAGACGTCACTAATGTCTCTATAACTGGAACCACAGACGTCACTAATGTCTCTATAACTGGAACCACAGATGTCACTAATGTCTCTATAACTGGAACCACAGACGTCACTAATGTCTCTATAACTGGAACCACAGACGTTCTAATGTCTCTATAACTGGAACCATAGACGTCACTAATGTCTCTATAACTGGAACCACAGACGTCACTCATGTCTCTATAACTGGAACCACAGATGTCACTAATGTCTCTATAACTGGAACCACAGACGTCACTAATGTCTATATAACTGGAACGACAGACGTCACAAATGTCTCTATAACTGGAACCACAGACGTCACTCATGTCTCTATAACTGGAACCACAGATGTCACTAATGTCTCTATAACTGGAACCACAGACGTCACTAATGTCTATATAACTGGAACCACAGACGTCACTAATGTCTATATAACTGGAACGACAGACGTCACTAATGTCTCTCTATTCTAACTGGAACCAGAGACGTCCCTAATGTCTGTACAACTGGAAGCACAGACGTCACAAATGTCTATACAACTGGAAGCACAGACGTCACAAATGTCTGTACAACTGGAAGGACAGACGTCACTAATGTCTCTATTACTGGAAGCGCAGACGTCACAAATGTCTGTACAACTGGAAGCACAGACGTCACAAATGTCTCTTTAACTGGAATCACTGAAGTCTCTAATGTTTACTACTATTCTTTAGGGCGGTTTTCTGGCTAAGTGAAACAGCTTTTTTTTAAATTAAAAAAATATATATATTCATTATGTTAATACTCGGGGTTATAAATCATGTGTCAAATTACATAATTAAAACAGGGAGGACATTTCCACAGTGATAGAAACAGCTCATCCAAAGTCCATAGCTAGTATTATTTATTGTTTTTTTTTTTTCCTTAAATAACAACGACGGCAAAAAAGTGAGAGAAAAAATATTTTTAAAAAAAATTAAAAATCCCCATTTCCCTTTTTCCTTTCGCTCTTTCCTGGATTCTCATTTTCCTACTTCCGTCCGCTTTAGTCTCACTTTGTCGTTGCGCAGTCGCAGTCAGTGCCCTAATGCAGGAGTGGACGTCTCGAGCCCGCACGAGGGCCATCAATCTTCGCCATAATCCGAGAACAGAGAGTGACAGGCGGGACTATCTGATGGCGCTTCAGATGTGACGAGCCTCCCGGAGCTGGTTCAAGATGGGCTGGGTGTGGGTAGGGGGCTAGGGGTGGTTGGAAGGAGGGGGCGGACAGAGAATAGGGACAGGAGGCTGATAGAAAAATAGGGAAGGAGTTGAGAGTAAGAAGGAAATCAAACGAATACAACCGGAAGTAGATCTTCCTCGTGGCCGGTGCTTTCCTACCATGCTAACAAATAATTGATTAGGACGAGTAGTTTATTTATGTTATAAATAGAATGTCCCATTGGTGCTATCGTCTATTTTTGGTCTTAAATTCCCTTCACAAATCGTGCCACTTATCCACTAGTGATTTATTGAAGTATTTATTTGTCGTTTGTTTATTTAGTCGATAGTTGTACAAATAAATTCCAAGAATGCATCCTCTAGCCCATACGATGGCTTTCTTCTCATCTGATATCAATTATTTAGAAATGACTCAGTGATATTTTCAGTAGTGATCACGTGTCAAGGGTTTAAAGAATCATATTGTGACCTAAATAACATTTTTGTTAAACCTCCCAGTTGAAAACATCTGCTGATTCAGCTTTCATTTTAATATCAAGACGGTTGAATTCACTTTTTACCCTTTAGATACGTTTATTGACATTTTTAAAAAAAAACTTGAAATCGGTGTGAATTACAAATGCAAAGCTCTGGCAAAATAAGTCAATTTCCACGTCTCCTCAATAGGGTTAGATCAGCAGGTTGGGGGAGACAGTCGTGAGGGAGTAGAAGACGGGAGGCAGAGTGGATTTTTTTTCCTCAGCCCATTCTAAATTCTAACTTCACGAATGCCATCTCCGAGTCCCGGATTCTGTGGGAGAGCTCGCCCTCTCCTTCACGTCGTGGAGGACTGATAGGAAATTGGCGCAAACCTCTGGCCCAAAGCCGGGACACATGCAATTGTGAGCGGTAATTTCAGGGAGAAATTGGAAACAGTGATAAGTATCGTACAGTCGGCCGGGAGCCCGGGGAAAGGCAGACAGCCGTGGGATGACAAACGCGTCGAGGAATCAATTTCAATTGACAGAGTAAATTAAATCGAGGGGAGATCATTAACGGGAGGCAGGCATTGCCTTCTCCTAGACTTTCCAAGAGGGTTTCTCTTTCATTTTCTTTTTCTATTCTTAAAGAGCGAGAAAAAGTATTTGGGTTATCAGCCCTTGCGTATGCCAGGAGTTGTTCGTGTGCAGTCTTGACGATGCCAGGATGAGCCGTAAGCTGGGAGATTCAGGGGCGGAATTAAGATGGCGAGAGGATGGGGCTGGGTCACAGTGGGTTGGTATGGGAAGATTTCTTTTCTAGATTGTCCGACAAGTCATTTCACCGTTAACTCGGGGGCTTCTCGAGTTACGAACGGCGCACTGTGTAACTGGGCGGGGTCAGCAGAAAGATGGGGACAGGATCTCAAGACTATGCTAACTAACAAGAGATTTGACGTCACCCCGTGGTTTTAACCTCAGTTAATAGATTGACGAGATTTTCTAGACTTGGCATACGTGCACACACACAGAAACAACAATCACTCACAAAACACACCACCACCACCACAACCTCACACACACGAGCTAACCAGCGCTGCCTAGAGTATGATTATCGTCTCAAAGAAGTCATCGAGTAGAGAGCTTCACTCTTGGACTGGCACGCATTCCCATTACATTATTGCCTTGTCCTTGCAAGGTACGGAGATCAAAGAAAAGTTTTGTTTATTTCATCTGGTCGCTTCGTTTACTTCTTCCTCTAACTAAATAGTTAATTTAGACTTCAAATCTAGACAAATGTTCTATCAACCTATAAACATCCCACTTAAAGTCTTAACTGGAAAGTTTCGCATCAAATCCCTGGCCCGGGGCACATGTTGTCTTAGCGCCAGCACAAAGTTTTTTTTAAGGATCATCACTTCCGGCGGAGTAAACGAGATTATTGGGGCGCTGGATAAAACAACTGTGTTGAAATCAGGGGCGTCACTTCTGGCTAAGATAGAGATGGGCGCTTACGCTTATGTGCGCTATAATAGTCAATAGATGCAATGAACATTAGCTGTGAGGACACTCATAAATGTGCTACTACTTTTTAAAGAGACGCGATGTCTTTAGTAGCAATAATGTCAACGAGTCTCATCATTTGACGGTTGGGGACCTGATCAATGCTATTAGTCAATTAAACGACAATATTTAAAAAAGCGCGAAATTAGGAGAAAATGTTAAACTATATAAGGAGTGTGGCGAGAGAGGTTGGGGGGGGGGTGTTTAATTGTTAACTAAATGTGGGAATGTGGCTAAAGAGGCGGGGGAGTTTAAACGGGAGAAAATATTAAAGGAAGTGGAATAGTTGAAAGATAGAGCGGACGTTAAAATTGGGGACCGTCGGTAGTACGTTACGTTCTAGGGGGGGGGGGAGGGGGTGTGTCCGGCAATCTGTGACGTCACGGTGTTTTGTGTTAAATTTTTAATTATTTTGCTGATTAAAAAAAAAGTATTTTAGTTCGAAAGTGTGACGAAGATTTGTGACAGCTTGTGACAAGTGTGAGGGGGAGTTTAAAATGGTCAAAAATAACGTCACATACTTTATAGAATAACGGGAGTACATAGTTTCTTCATAATTTAAGAAGATAAACTAATTTGTATAGTTGTGGGTAGAGTGCTAGTTACTGTGGATGGTTTGTAAAGGTGTGTGTGTGTGTGTGTGTGTGTGTGTGTGTGTGTGTGTGTGTGTGTGTGAGAGAGAGAGAGAGAGAGAGAGAGTATGGGTGTGTGTGTGCGCGATTAAAAGAACAAAAAAAACAACTTTGTTTCTTGTCTTTGTTCTGTCAAAGTCACGACTAAAATGTCATAAAATACTATATCAACAACTGAGAAGTTCCGGGGCTAACCAGTATCGAGCCAAGTACAGTACAAAGAGTGATTAATGAGCAGCACAAACTACACGATAAAGCCGGCAATTAACAGCCAGTAAATAAATCTCCGTAGCGTACATCGACAGCCTGACAACACAGGGGTAAATATTTAGCTTACAATACGCGAGCCCTTTCTGTTAGTGCGACGGACGATAGGCTTTGTTCTTTAGCGGGCTTGTGGAGTCAAAGGACAGGTCTAAATGAAGTGGTACAAGTGAGGAGAGTGCTGCGATTAAAAGGTATCGGTGCTGAGGTTATAAAGGTATTGGTGTTGGGGTTATAAAGGTATCGGTGTTGGGGGTCATAAAGGTATCGGTGTTGGGGTTATAAAGGTATCGGTGTTGGGGTTATAAAGGTATCGGTGTTGGGGTTACAATGGTATCGGTGCTGGGGTTGTAAAGGTATCCGTGCTGGGATTGAAATGGTATCGACGGTTTTAGAAAGGCTTGACCTTGAAGTGAGCCTCAGTCTTGTTTCTATTGCCCCTGGAGCCACTAACACTACTCGCTACTCCATTTACGGGCAAGGAGATAAATGGTGGTGGGGCGGGGGTCGAAAATAAGGAGGAGCAGAATTGATGTCAAGTGGTGCCGTAGAGAGAAACAAATATCATCAGTTGGGTAGCCAGCATTATTGTTGCCATGGGCGAGTCAAGATTATAGCCACCTCTTCAGAGAAAAGATCTACAAGTGTTGATTTAAAATAATAAAAAATAATAAGGATAAAATTATGCTCTTCTAATGTGACATCAAGGAGTAGCTATCTTACGACAATTCTATACCCACGGCACTTATTTTAATATAAAGGTGAAACTTCATATCCGAATCAGTATGTATTTTGAATCAAAATACCTACCTCCCCAAAACTGCGGTGGCCTGAAAATTTTAAAAAAAAGGAAATAAAAGCAGAGACCAAGCCACGCCCCTGCACTCGAAGCATCCACCCCGCTCTCTGAAACAGACAAGAAATTACCGCATTGCGCTGACTACACTTGAAACTTATGGCTCGGGCACACTGGCGAGGTTTTGACATAAACCCGGTTTTACGGGGCAGAGCGGTGGGCGCACCGGGGTTCTGATGGGACGTTAAGTCGGGGACACGTCTAACAAGACTCACTCGCTGACATCAAACTGCCAGAGGGGGGGGGGATAATACTCTCCGCTGGCTGGGAGGACGTGCCACGGACGTTTTAGGAGCACTGAGGTTAGGAAACAACGGTCATAATCATGGCGGCCTACAGAAATGTTTCAAGAAAACGGATTGATTTATAATTTCTAAACAAAAACATGGTGACTGTATATATATTAGCCCAGTTATCTGATAATCAACTCATCTTAAAATATTACTATATTATGTAAGTATTTGGTTCGAAGTTCGAAGTTCCTTCACTTGTGTCTTATCAAGAAGATGAGAAGGATATCGCATCTAGAAATGGTATCCGTGGGCTAATTTTGAAATATATATATTTTAGCTGTCGGCTTAAACAAAAGAGAGAGCTTCCCATACTTTGTTTATTGCGTTGTTGAAATTAAACTATTGAGTTGAGGTATGTGTGTCTTTTACTGAAAGAATAAAGAGGATTGATATTTGGTAAAGGAAATAAAATTATTCGAAACCTCTCGCAGCATTACTCAGAGCTTTACACCACCTTCGCGAGAACGTCATCAACTTGACTTCTCGTACAACCCTCGGCTCATCTCGCACAAGCCTCGACTCATCAGGTACAACCCTCGACTCATCTCGTACAACCCTCGACTCATCTCGTACAACCCTCGACTCATCTCGTACAACCCTCGGCTCATCTCGCACAACCCTCGACTCATCTCGTACAACCCTCGACTCATCTCGTACAACCCTCGACTCATCTAGTAAAACTCTCGACTCATCTCGTACAACCCTCGACTCATCTAGTACAACCCTCGACTCATCTCGTACAACCTTCGACTCATCTAGTACAACCTTCGACTCATCTCGTACAACCTTCGACTCATCTAGTACAACCTTCGACTCATCTCGTACAACCCTCGACTCATCTAGTACAACCTTCGACTCATCTCGTACAACCCTCGACTCATCTCGTACAACCCTCGACTCATATCGTACAACCTTCGACTCATCTCGTACAACCCTCGACTCATCTCGTACAACCCTCGACTCATCTCGTACAACCCTCGACTCATCTCGTACAACCCTCGACTCATCTCTGCATTTTGAGACCCAAAACGAATTAGAAAAAATAAATTTTTTTTTTCAAAAGTTGTTATTAACCTTTAAGAAGGAGAAAGTGAGCGGAAATAGGCGCCGGGCGTCTCGGGGCGCCAGAATGGCGTAACCAACAAAACGTGCAACAGGTAAAACAAAGCCAAGCAAAAAAAATCTAGTGCACTCAAGACGATCTGGAAATATTCAGGCGAAGGGAAAGAAGAGATTTTATTTAAAATAGTACGTACCTCTATCATCAACGTTCTTTCTGACAGCCAGTGGCTCTTTAAACAATAGATATTAATTTCAAAATATTCGGAGTAAATGGGTAAAAGAAAAAAAAAATCATGTTAAGCCTGGTCCCTTTTGGAACTCAGGACGTGTTAGCGCATTTTCGTATTATGTATCAGTACTTATGTACTTATGTTAGATATCAGCATTATGTAGTTATCAGTAATTGTGTTTAGATTTTATACATATTTTTATGAATTTTCTTGTGTAATGAATATACCTGACATTTTTAAATTTAAAAGTCATTTCTTTACATTTTAAAATTTTTACATTTAAAAAAAAAATTATTTTCTCTTTAACCTAACTACAAGTCACCACAAATGATGAAGTAAAACTCTCTAAACTTTTACACATATTTTAATGACGTCAACTAAAAAAAACACTAATTAATTCTTTTGCACGATTTCACACCACTCTTGAATGCTTGAAAAACTATGTATTCGACTTCCGGCAATGGCGCCCGTTCCTTGTGCCAGTGTTAACTCTCGATTCGCAAAGTTTTTTGGTAGTTTTAACGGGGTTTTTTAACGGATCGAGTAACTGAGTGTTGATGCACCAATGGCAGGTCAGGACATACAAAAAACATATATACATCATGGGTCTAGGACTTATGGATCCTGTGATCATGGTGATGACAGACAGACGGACAAAACGGGGGCAATAGCGATTTCGACATCTCGAAAATGCGCTAAAAAGTGTGGGTTGAGGGCTTTCTCAATATTAACAGAAGACCATCTTTTCTATTCTTATAAAAACAAAATCTAGTTTAAAAAATGTGAAAATTATAATAATAATAATAATAATAATAATAATACTTTTTTTTATTATTGATCCCTTTGTCATGGGTGATAGTTTCGCTAGAATGCTCTCGTATGTTGAACAACGTGTAAAATGTGGTAGACTACCCATTACAAGATGCTCAACAAAAAGAACTGATTCAATAGATCGAAGCAAAGAGAACATAAACCATAACAAGAACGGACTATGTGACGCAGTTTTATGTATGGTACTACTGCCCCCCTCCATGGAATTCAAACCCCCAACACCCCCTCCCATTTTTTTTTCTTTCTTGAAATCTGAAAATCTCCTGGCAATGAAGAGTCCAGGCATCTCAGCACAGACAGGCTCGCCTTTAACTCGCTGACACTGGACCAGATAGGGCGGGAAGCTGCAAGGCCCCCTCACAGATAGATACTGTGAGCACCCGCGGCCCCCTTATCTGATCCACCGTGCCACCGCGGGCATTTTTAGGGGGTCTTCACAGCGGATTCGTGCTATTTCAGTAAACAGATTGTAAGACGGGGACAATGTTTGGGGCTTTTAAATAAGTCTTATCTCAGCAGGAATTCGGAAGTTTTTAAAAAAAAAGTTTTTATTTTACCTTGGAAAGTTATCACGCAACGCTAATGTGGGCATGAGTTTACAGAAACTCGAGGCACTGGTCGAGTGGTTAAAGTGCTTGGATGTTTATGTTGTCTCAAAGACTCAGGCTGTTGCAGACGATGGGTTACATCATATAAGTACCATTAGGGGTGTGGGAGGGGGGCAAGGAGTGATTCTAGAGTAATGTGTTTTCTTTATCGAGGTTTAATAATGTTCAATAGTGTTAACGTGATGCACATTACCATATCCACCAACGATTGCGCTAATGTGCCGTTGATTATGACCATTATTGGAGTAGGCAAAGCTAATACAATCCAGTACGGGTTGTACTTTTTTACCACCACCCTCCCCCACTCCACCAAATCCCCGAAAACAATTTTGCGATATTACAAAGAAATTGTTATCGTTAAGTTTAGATGAAAATCCTAGAACCTATTCCAAAGTTAATATTGTTATGGACATATAAATCTGCGCCTTAAAACAAAATGTAGTTGAAACTCCTTACAAAATACTGAAACTTTCGTGACCGTTAAATGTGTTCTGTTTGGCTTACGTTATAAAAACAAAGCCTAAATGAAATTTAATTATCCTTTGTTCTCCTGTGAAAGACTCTTTGGGTAAAAGAAGAGGGGGTGGGGGAACATGTTATCTTTTTATGAAGAGAAAAAAAAGAAGCGAAAAGAGTAACGAGAGAAAACTGTCCATTTTGCTCACAGGACGGGCAGTAAATTTCACACTGCGTCTGGCATGGCAAAATCTTCTTGGCTGCGTCTTCTGATTTATGACCAAAGCCAGCCCCAAAGTGTTTGTTGCAGGCCGGCCCCAGGCAGACGTGGACTGAGAAACACATTATGGGGGCTCACGTCTGCCGGCTGGATTTTAGGGAAATATTTAGGCAGCCCGATGTTAAAATAAAGCGCATTTGGGGTCTATTGATGGCTCGTAGCGGGTTTAAGAGGGGAGGAGTGGGGGTTCAACGTGCAGAAAAGTGGTTTTATACAAGAATAATATTGGCTCTAGTGCAGTCCGCTGAGCCGTGACGTAGTTCGGTGTTAGGTTAACAGGTATTACGTATGTTGAAAGGTAACGACAAAGTGCTGAATTTATAAGTACGTCCGTGGGATGATGGTATTTGATTGATACATCCTCTTGGGAATAGAAATGAGTCTTCCCTTTTGTAAAATAAATTCGTGTCTTTGGGTAGTTAGTAATTATATATTTATAATAAAGCCATTGATTTTTTTTTAACTAAAAAAGTTGAATAACTCTGCGACGCTCGAAAAGAAAGCTACGATTTAAGACTGTTGCTTCCCTTCACTCGTCTGTCACGGCCCACGGCGGGCAGACTTGTGGTCGGTTGATAGAGCGCCTCCTCATGTTAAAACATTTTCCTCAGATAAACCCCAGCTTTTCTATTTGTTTACCGAATTCGGGTTATCTAAAGCCGAGTTAAACGTCATTTTTAAAACAACTCTGTGTTTGTAATGAAAATCTGGGATTTTTTAAATCTAATTTACAAAGAATATTACCCATCTGTATGCACCCCGCACTGTCCAGCGCCGATGAATATATTTGTAGCATATTTCGTAAGATTGGAAAGTGGTTTAACATTGGCGGGTATGGACGTCATTATCAACAAATCAGGTGTAAAATAGTCTGCTGGTCCTGCCCTAGCGGTCAGATTCCATCAGTATGAGGAAGTCGAAGCTGGGGTCGGTTGATGTTTTAATTATTCTTAGGTCTTTTTTTAATTAAACTCTAATACAAATAAACAAGTGTCGGTCTGTTGCAATGATCAATATTTGAGCATCGTTACCATGAAAATACGCTTTGATTAGGTTCTGGTTACAAGGACGTCTCGCAGATCTAACCAAATATTTATTTCGTGTGTTTCTTGTTGTTTTGTAAGCTCACAGTCATGAAAATGAAATCTGTCGACGGGGAATCATCTTACGGGATAGAAATATTATTTCAAAATATCGTTGCGGACGAACAGAGCGGGGGAGCGGGTCAAAAGAAGCTTGATATCATTGGAGTTGGCTGATGAGCCACTAAAAACATTTTCACGTCTTTTAATTTACGAGATACAAATGTATAGTGTGACTGTTAGGTTGTGTACCAACACGAATAAATAAACAACCTCATGTAACAAACATAAGCAGCGCCTCGTATTATAATGACGTAACATCACCACCAACACAAGAAAAGCATCTTTGTGGATAATCCCTAATGCACTTTAAAAAACAACTAAAAATGCCAAGCAAAAGATCATCACAACGTGGTCAACCCCCCCCCCCTTTTGTTTTTCCCCCTTTCCTTCTCCATCCTTCTTATCAGCTATATCCGCCCCCACCTCACTCAGTATTATCGCCACCCCCGTCCCCAGACCCACTGAATCGTTTCCAAGCCAGGGGGAAGCCACCGGTGCTCCGCCGTGAGTTAATTTTGTCTAACTGTGGGGAACAGCTCCCCCCAGGAGGCCATTATCATTGTGTCTACCCCCTGATATAAGCTTGACACTTTACATCAAGCTAGCGGGTGTCAGATCTACAATGATGAAAAACGGTATGCTGAAAAGTCAGGGGATCTCAGTATGTTATATGTGGTCGATTTGTGCGGGGGATGGGTTAAATCATAGTGCTTTTTTGGAGGGGTGTTAACAATATGAGAACTATCGAAGAAAAAAATTAAGCTTTATCTACCTCAGTCTAAATGTGATTGTTTTTTTCGGGAGTAGTGGACTCTTGGGGTTCGGGCTATGATAGGTATGATGGTATACAGTTCGGGCTATGATGGGTATGATGGTATACTGTAAGGGCTATGATGGGTATGATTCTATACTGTTCGGGCTATGATGGGTATGATGGTATACTGTACGGGCTATGATGGGTATGATTGTATACTGTTCGGGCTATGATGGGTATGATGGTATGCTGTTCGGGCTATGATAGGTATGATGGTATACAGTTCGGGCTATGATGGGTATGATGGTATACTGTACGGGCTATGATGGGTATGATTGTATACTGTTCGGGCTATGATGGGTATGATGGTATACTGTTCGGGCTATGATGGGTTTGATGTTATACTGTTCGGGCTATGATGGGCTTGATGGTATACAGTATACAGTTTGGGCTATAATGGGCTTGATGGTATACAGTTCGGGCTTTGATGGGCATGATGGTATACTGTTCGGGCTATGATGGGCTTGATGGTATGCTGTTCGGGCTATGATGGGTATGATGGTATACAGTTCGGGCTATGATGGGCTTGATGGTTTATAGTTGGGTGTAAAAAGCCAGAGTATAATGACAATTTAGCCAAGGGTATAAAAATCGGGGGTAAGATTTTTGTCGAAAATATCATGGGTACTCAGCATTGTTACTGTTACAAAATAAGTCTGGAACCCACACTAAACACTTACATTTCTGAGCAAGTCATCCAAGAAGACATTCCATGAAATTTACCCGCCCTACGCATGCCTTGCCGGGTTGTTTCTTATCCTTTTCTTCGCGGTGCGGGCTCCCTCCAAGTGGGTGCATTTTGTCACATGTTAGCAATAAGGCACCCAAGGCCTGGCTGCTAGTTAGGATGAATTACTTGAGATGATTGGCCAGACCCTTGTGGGGATCCTGCTGCCAGAAGACATTATGTCAATACCCAACCCGTTTTTACGGGCTGAAACATGCCGTGGGCCGGGACGGTGGGGGTGAGTTTTCGGGTAACGTTGAGGGAGGGGGAGGTTGTTGTGTGGGCTTTCCTAAGAAAGGTAGTGGGGTGGGGGAAAGAGGGTAAAACGATAAAAATGTATGATATGAAACGTCGTCACTATGCAGAAAATTAATCCTGTCTCTGCTCCTCAGCTTTGCACTGACACCCTAGACATGGTGTATGAATTTATTTGAAGCTATGACCACAAAAGCTTGCACGTTAGTTTGTTTTCTTCCTAAAAGTGCCACCTTTACCCAACAATAACTCTCGTATACAAGGAATTGTAAGACGACAAGTGTTGTTGGGTAAAGGACATTTTGCTCTTTTTTAGGTTAAGAATTGCATTACAACTTATTATTAAACTGGTCATTTCAAACAACACTACGTCAGAGGACTAGGCCAAGGCGATGGCATGTGCACGTGAAAGACGTCATCAATTAATCAATCCAGCGTTTAATTGTAAGACTTTACTTTGCTGTAGTTATACCCCACCCATCGCCCCCATCCCAACACACTTACATCTTTCCTGTATGTCAACGTTGACCGGGAAGTGTTATAAATAACGTCCCGATTTATCTCGACGTTTTTCCTTGTTTAAATGTCAGCACACAGAGATCTCAATTTGATTGGATGTTATTTTAGTTTGTTACTCTTCTATTCTCAATACATTAAAAAAAATCATGTTAAGCCTGGTACCTATTGGAATTCAGGACGTGTTAGCGCATTTTCGTATTATGTATCAGTACTTATGTTAGATATCAGAATTATGTAGTTATCAGTAATTGTGTTTAGATTTTAGACATATTTTTATGAATTTTCTTGTGTAATGAATATACCTGACATTTTTTTATTTAAAAGTCATTTCTTTACATTATAAAAAAAAAATTATTTTCTCTTTAATCCAACTACAAGTCACCACAAATGATGACGTAAAACTCTCTAAACTTTTACACATATTCTAATGACGTCAACTAAAAAAAAACAACTAACTCTTTTGCACCCTTTCGCACCACTCTTCAATGCTTGAAGAATTATGCATTCGACTTCCGGCAATGGCGGCCGTTCCCTGCGCTAGTGTTACCTCTCGATTCGAAATATTTTTTGGTAGTTTTAAAGGGGTTTTTAAACGGATCGAGTAACTGAGTGTTGATGCACAAATGGCAGGTCAGGGCATACAAAAAACATATATACATCATGGGTCTAGGACTTGTGGATGCTGTGATCAAGGGTGATGACGGACGGACGGACGGACGGACAAAACGGGTGCAATAGCGATTTCGACATCTCGAAAATGCGCTAAAAAAACCACGCAATCAGAGATTATAAAACCACACAATGCTTTATATTTACTTTTTAAAAACTATAAAAATATCTATTTTAAAAATCGGTTACAGAATGACACAATGTCCGCATTTTGTGTTATATGTGAGCGTCTGTTATTTCTTGGAATCTTATCAATTACATACGTTCCTACCATACAGAAGATTACTTGTGTCACTACAATTTCGATTCCATTATCTGTATTTTAAAACAACAACAATAATAAGAAAGACGTAAGGTCATTTTAAAAATACGGATGGCTAGAAGATAAGTTCACCACATGAATGCAGGTAGTCAATCACTTGAGATTCTAACGATATTTTACCTGACATCACAAACAGCTCTTTCAGATATATTCAATTGTCGCCACTATCTGATATATCGATTACAGCAATTATTCAAGTTTTCGTTTCAAGTGTATCGGCATCGAAAAAATAATAAAAACTGTTATTTCCCCAATCCAATACCCATGACGTTGGTATCGCGGCCCAGCCCTCTTACAGCCCTTTCAAAATAACCGACGCCGACGTAATCGAAAACAGTGTGTTGTTTGTCATCGAGGAGGCTGGAGAAAGTGTGTATAAATCAAACACAGTTCATTACCTTGGGGAAAAATCCCGATAATTCAAATTCCCAAAAGATAATTAAAATTTGATTATTTGAGTCAGCTTGTACAATTTAAATCTCGCGGTTCTAAACTAAGTGGCTTGTCAAATGGAACAAACACATTCTATGATAAGTAATGGCCACAGTGATATGTGTGGGTCAGTAAAAAAGAATAATGAACATACTAAATCCATGATGGCCACACTAAAGACATAATGGACACACTAAAGACATAACGACACGCGTGACTGGGCGGCATTCCTCTCAAGCTGTAACTTAATGGGCAGAGGTGCCTCTTTCAATGAGAGAGAGCCAGACGGACCCCGCTGACAGATTCACCAGACGCCGGGCCTGGAATGCCCCTCTGTACATCATTGCAAATGGTCACTACTGACCACTGCTGACCAGAGATGTAGAGAGATGAGAAGGATAGCGCAGGCTGGTCCGGGCCGGCACGATGGTGTCTGGATGAAAGATCTAATTTCCCACGAGAGCAAAGTAGCCGCTTGCGACGCAGCAGTATGATGTGGGTTATGGGGGTTAGGGGCTTAGGGGGGGGG
>MUZC01000154.1:1241761-1266338 GCA_002072015.1 Radix auricularia
TTTTTTTTTTTTTTTTTTTCCTTTTTTTTTTTCCAAATACATTAAAATGTGCGCAGTGGGATGTGGGAAGAGATAGCAACAGCTCCTTTTCCTTAGTGTGTAGTAAAAACATTTTTTTTTAATCATCAAACTTTAGAAGGTAAACTAGTGAGATTTGTTTTGGTCGCCATAGAGTCACAGCGGGCACCACGACACACTGCCGCCTTGATCGTGGCCAAGTTTGTCATCAAGTTTGGCCTGGGCCCCGTTCGTGTTTTGTTTTTAGTATCGCTGGCGAGCGTTGCGATCATACGTATGTTTGTAAGCACTCTTGTTTATCAATGGCAGTGCTGGGCAACATTCTCGGTGCTATTTACTCCAAGTAGCTTCACGATAAATACCATTTTAAACAAGTCAATAAAAGATTACAATTAAAATCTTTCAACCAATAACTTTTCTACACACTTTTTAAACATTGGTTTTTCTATGAAGCATTGAAGGAACTAATAGTGTATATACTGTATTTGGGATAAACTTGCTGGGCCTTTCTTTTGACCCGGATGAATGGAGAAATTGAATGACGTATGTATTTACTCGAGACTCTTCGTGTTCACCACTGAGAAAAGTCAGTATATGATTTTAGTTAGTATGATGGAGGGGAATAAATGGTATAGAAGGGATCTCACTAGACCTGGGTATACAAGGGATCTCAATAGACCTGGGTATACAAGTGATCTCAATAGACCTGGGTATACAAGGGATCTCAATAGACATGGGTATATAAAGGATCTCAATAGACATGGGTATACAAGGGATCTCACTAGGGGTCTGCCAGCACGGAGCTCTTATGGAAGTAGTTACTGATGGTATATCTTACATCTGATGATGATTCAATTCCATTTTCTTTTTTTAAAAACTGTCTTCGAATTTCCGTTTCCCCCCACCCCCACCACCCATAAACTCCGTTCTTGAAGAGATACATTCCTGAACTGGTTGTCTGTTTCCAGGTTGATATCTGAACTCGGTATCTGAGATAAGCGACGTGTGTTGAGTTCCGTAGCCATGTTAGCAAACTAACAGATGGAAGAAAGAAGAAGGATGAACAAGAAAATAACACAGAAAGAAAGAAAAAATAATTTCTTCTTGTGTAGCTCAAGCAAGTCACTGTCTTGTGTGTGTGTGTGTGTGTGTGTGTGTGTGTGTGTGTGTGTGTTTGTGCTTTAAGTTGTTGTTTTGTTGTTTTTTTTAATGAATTTTGATCCTCAAACTATGGATGCGTTAGGTTATTAAGTCTTCTTCGGCTGAAAACTTTAAATTTAAAATATAATCAATTCACCGATTTAAGAGAAGGCCATCGATTTCAATTAATTATATTTCAAATTTGTTAATTCCTGACTGTTTAGGGGATGAAGGCGATCGCAACGATGTGAAGGGTTAAGTCCACGGGTACGTTTATTTTGTAACTGAATCTAGCTGCTAACATCTCCACCTCTATGGCTTACAGGTACGCCTTCGCTTCACTAATAACTTTATCCGGTATTGCATAATGGCTTGCGGGGCGGACATCTGTCTATACCATTTTCATCCAAAAGTTCATATAGAAAAACGCCATGAACAATTACAACCTGATTTAGTTTTGACCCAAACTCATCACCTTCTAATACCAATCATGCGTAGTGTTAAGCCCGGAGACACTGCATTAAAGCCCTTGCGTCTTCCAATGAAATTGCCAACACTCGGACTGTTAATGGAAAACGATGTCACGAGAAGACAACAGCGTTCCCCATTACTTCGCCATAAAACGAGGCCATGGGCGAGTTCTGCGATTATTTTTTACAATCTGAAAACGTGTGTTTTTTTGGTCGTTCCCCCATTGTGTTTTCCTGTCGCACTGTTATTTCGCACCTGCAGTATTGTCAAGTCCCATAATCCTTGCCAATTCATCAATTCTCTGGATGGCCTCCCCCTGGCGGACAATTCTTTTATACAATTGCACAATCTCCATAATGCAAAAGGAGATTGTAGTTCCCCCGTGGAAACAAATTTTTGCAGCCTTTTAAAAAAAAAAAAAAAGCTCAGCTGGCCTTGCGGTAACGAAAATGTAAGCCTCTCCGATGATGTAAGAAGGATGTTTGACGAAGATGTAGCATTGACGCCGTCCAATGAGGAAGTAACACAGACGAAACAAGTGACGTCAAAATGACGTGATGAAAATGGAGATAGGAGTTTGTTTTTCCTCTTCTAAGTATTAATCATTAATCTGCCTAATACATTTACGGATTTCAGAGACATTCTTCAAACTTTAAGTCTTAATGTCAACAATTCCCCAACACTTGAATGGCACAATAAGGCAATGTGTCGGAGTTTATAAATGTATCCTCTGAATTATCAACAGAAGTCACAATGACTCTATAATATAAAGTAACCCCACATAGCGTCTCCTCGTTTTCTCCCCCCCCCCTCAATGTTTGTGTGTCTACATGTCACTTTCTCCCTCTCTTTCAAATCGTTCTCTTAGACCCCGAGGAAATTTAAAAGAAAAAATTCATTAACTTTTTAAATCATTATTTTGTGTGAGCAAGCGTCATTAAGCCCTGGCGTAATTGATTGAACCCATCAAACATGTAACCGCAGGCTGACTCAATCGTACAACTCGGTGGAGGTAAGTCTTGCATTCCAAGTGATTCACTATTTGAAACGTGCTGAAACGGTGATTCATTCATTCATTAAGAAATTACAAACGACTAGGTAACACTCAATAAAATAAAAGGATTTCAGCCGGATAATGTAGAGTAAATAATTAAAAGGGGATGACCTACGAGTCATTCAATTCATGTCATAAAATATAATTTATTAATTTTTAAATTCTCACTGAAAACTCATTTATAAGCGCACTTTTAAACGACAGAGTGGCAGTGCTTGGGCCAAAAGTAGTCCACGTCTTATGGAAAACATTCAGTCGAGGTGTGGCGGTGGTTTGAAAATATAATCTTATGGGTTATTTTGTAATAAATAATATTTTTCTTCACATTTTATCGCATCTAGAACCAGATTATCATACATTGGTCTAATTCGCTACATGAACAGTCGGACAAAAAAGTTAACATAAATGATATCAGGAAGCTTAACTGACTAGTGGACAGACATAGATAAGAATTCATCCCTATTGAGAGGAATAAACATAATTTAAACGGTTGGCCAAAGGGGAAAAAAACTGAAAAACCCGCATCTCAGGTTGGCAAGTTCACAATAGCAGGAAAAAGTATTGGATTTGGGGGGGGGGGGGGGGGGGGNGGGGGTAGGGATACCTTTTTGTGTGTCCACGTTGCCACAAAGCGGCATCCACGGTGATCTGTCAGTGATGGATGACGCCGGTCATCAATCATTCACCGATGACTGACGGGAGTGTGTGTGCTCGGCCATTATCTAGAGACGGTCATTGAGCATCGCCGCCACGGACCGGACCGGCTGATGGGGATGGTCACTGCGGACACGACTAAACGTTGAGAGAATGGCCGTGTAGTGATGGCCGGCAGGTTCCACGGGGAAAGTAAACGACACTGGGCGCGGATTTGTGTGAACACCTGGCCCTCTGGCGCGCCTCGGCAAATGATGACTAAAAAAGTTTGTTCTGGAGCGGGGCAGATTATGTAACTGAACTATTTAGGTGTAAGATACACATTGACGTCACGAGGGCTCAACGAAGCTGCGTATTAGAAGATCGTTGAATTACGGAGTTAAAAGATTGAAGACGTAACTCAACTATGTCCAAACGTTTCAGTTTAAACATAATACAGACAATCCAAGCGGTAAAAACAACTTTCAATTAGAAAATCCTGGTTTAATTATAGCTCCAAGGTCATTGGTGAGGAATGAAAAAGTTATAAAGATTTTTTTATTTAAAAAATTCAGTGCATTGTAACGCGGGAAATCAATTAGATAAACATGTCCTGAAAACATTCAAGAAAAATTTAGATATTGGAAAGCTAGTTCGGGTAGATAGGAAACCCCGTTTTTATTAGGTGGGGTGGGGTGGGAACGCTATAATGCATCCAGGCGGATGACAACAAGCGCATGAAACTGTCTTTGTATCATTTGTATTGTGTGTGAATAAAACCGACAAGACCAAATGTGTGCCCCATGGTAGACTAGTGGATACTATATTTTTTTATTGTAAAACATCGTCCACACACAACATGTAACACAAAATTCACAATCCTTGACATAACAAACAATGAGACAATCCCAACCCTGCAGCATCAAACAAAGAGACAATCCCAACCCTGCAGCATCAAACAAAGAGACAATCTACCCCTGTAGCATCAAACAAAGAGACAATCCGCCCCTGGAGCATCAAACAAAGAGACAATCCCAACCCTGTAGCATCAAACAAAGAGACAATCCGCCCCTGGAGCATCAAACAAAGAGACAATCCCAACCCTGCAGCATCAAACGAAGAGACAATCTACCCCGGCAGCTTCAAACAAACAAAGAGAAATCCAACCCTCCCCCACCACTGCAGCATCAAACACACACAACATTTGGGAATAAACCCATCCAATAAACAATCAATCCACACACCATCCAGCACAAAACCATCCAATACACAACATCCAAAACGATCCACCTACACAAACATCAACACACACCATCCACTTACACAAACATCAGCACACACTATCCACCTCCACAAACATCAGCACACACCATCCACCTACACAAACATCAGCACACACCATCCACCTACACAAACATCAACACACACAATCCACCTACACAAACATCAACACACACCATCCACCTACACAAACATCAACACACACCATCCACATACACAAACATCAACACACACCATCCACCTACACAAACATCAGCACACACCATCCACCTACACAAATATCAGCACACACCATCCACCTACACAAACATTAGCACACACCATCCACCTACACAAACATCAGCACACACCATACACCTACACAAACATCAGCACACACCTTCCACCTACACAAACATCAACACACACCATCCACCTACATAAACATCAACACACACCATCCACCTACACAAACATCAGCACACACCATCCACCTACACAACAGCTCCGCGGTCACGGCTGAACGAGATTGCTGCTCTAATCCAGGCACGTCCCAGAAGACTGTGGTCATTGCTGGTAACGAGGGCTCAATCCTCCGATACTCGTCCCCTCTCTGCACAACAAAGCTTTTCCTTGTCCTCGCCAACAAGCCCGGATAATTTGCCCGTTGTCATCTGGGCCTGACGTGAGTTAGAGGAGCAGGCAGGAAAGGGGCGCTGGGTGGAGCGCTGTGACGCGAATTCCTTGAAGATGGTTAGGATAAAATGATGAATGCGTGAACTGGTAATGGAATCAAAGGAGCCATCTTGAATCAGTGTCGTTTCCCCGTATTCCCCAGAGAGAGAGAGAGAGAGGGATCCCATTGCACGTATAATAGAAGTGAACTGGGGGGGGGGGCACGGCACACTGTCGGGTCACAGCACACTGGTGGACAACGGCATAATGGTGGGGCACGACACACACTGAGAGAGACACACTGTAGCACAGCACACTGGTGGACCACCGCACACTAACGAGCCACAGCACATTGGTGGACCACCGCACACTGACGGGCCGCAGCACACTGGTGGACCACCGCACACTGACGGGCCACAGCACACTGGTGGACCACCGCACACTGATGGGCCACAGCACACTGGTGGACCACCGCACACTGACGGGCCACAGCCCACTGGTGGACCACAGCACACTGGTGGACCACCGCACACTGACGGGCCACAGCACACTGGTGGACCACAAAACACTGGTGTTCAGACATGCGGTATCAAGGAGAAATGCCTACACGACGTTGAACAACTCCAGAAGACCAGCGACAACATCTCTTGGCTTTGTTTACCAAAACTTTCATCGGTGTTGTTAAATTTTAGTATTTACACTATTGTGTTGTCAAGGTCACCGAGTCACCCAACTTAGCCGACTACTCTGCGTGCGTTTGTACTAGCAATGACGCCATATGGGCACAACTACACAAGAAGGCATTAGTTTTCTTTTGAGTTGGGGGCGGAATAAATCTTCATAAAGATGCTACATTAAAAATAAAAAATAAAAAAACAAGGATAAGTTAATCCATGCGGTTAGGGTAACTGATACACTCCCTTGACTTTTAAAATACATTTTTATTTGAGGCGGTTGTCAGACAGACCAGATTATATCCCCCTCCCCCCACACTCACACACCAACAGTAGACGCGGCCAGACGAGGCGCTTGTATCATTTCATGCTCGACGTGCGACACAAACTTTCCAATATTACAGTCCAAAGACTCACGGAGTCCTCCAACAAAATTTCTATTTTCCACAAAAGGCAAAACGTGTGTTCACAGCGAGGCTAAAATTGAGGGCTTTCTTTAGACGCGCGGGGCTAAATACATCGCGAGCTAAGAAGATTAAAACTTAATACAAAGTGACAGGAAGTGTAAAAAATACGAAATCGATATTTTGAGGAAACGCTCCCCTTCAGTGGTCTCCCTTGCCATAATTTCCACATTTTTCCCTCCCCCCCTTTCCCCTCCACCCCACGACCACGGGTGAGAGAAATTCTTGAATTGATTTTATTTCTACCTCCTCTTACCCCTCGCATAAACTCTATCTTCATTCTGTCTCTCTCCCCACTCTCTCCTCCTCTCCATATCCCTCTTTCTGTGCTCCTCTCTCCTCACACACCGTCTTGCTCTCATTGCATTTAAATACCGCATGACTTCCGGACGCATCCTTTCCCTACTTTAAAAACACAAGACCATTCAAGCGGACCAAAAAATCTCTTATCTCTAGCGCACTACCCTCTCCACACTACACACAAAAACACACACACAATATTGACGATATTTTTTTTAAAATTTGCACCCCCCCTTTTTTCAAATATGAAATGCATTCTTTAAAAAAAAAAAAAACCTTCTACTTTGCATATAGCCATACTTCGCCATTATTGGGCCACGGTCTCAGCGAGGACTCGCCGAGGGAAGAAAACACCTTTTGTTTCTTTGAAGAGACTCCGGGAAAACTCGTAGAATTTCAATGCGTTGTCCGCGGTCCACGAGGGATCAATTTGAGGAGGATGGAGGTGGGAGTGGAGGGGATAGACTCGAGCGTTTTCATGCTTTCTTTACTCACAATGGCAAAATCAATGAGTTGACATAAGGTAGAGAGAGTCGAAATTAACATACGGCTGAAAGATGCGTGCCCGTGCATGGGCGCAGACATAATGGAGGTGACTGGTTAGAAGGGAAGAAAGAGCTCAAATTTCACATCAAACAATGATCTTTACGACTAAGCACCCACTGACATTGTTTCTTGACGTAAGCCTACAGTTATAAAACCTACCCTGCCATTCAGTCTATAGCTTCAGTCAACTTATTCGTTTCTTACATCAAATTCTTGAGGAATCCCTCCTAAATTTTAACGTCATATCTCCGTTGTTTGTTTGTTTTTTTATTTTTGTTGTTGTTTTTTGCAAAGAATGGATGGCAAACTATAAACAACTGAAGCCCATCAATGTTAGTGATATGGTCATCTTCATGATTTGTTATCCGCCCTTGACACGTTTGTCAAACCTGGACTGATTCACTATCTCCTCTTGACACGATTGTGAAACGTGGACTAATTCACTATCTCCCCTTGACACGATTGTCAAACGTGGACTAATTCACTATCTCCCCTTGACACGATTGTCAAACGTGGACTAATTCACTATCTCCCCTAGACACGATTGTCAAACGTGGACTAATTCACTATCTCTCCTTGACACGATTGTCAAACGTGGACTAATTCGCTATCTCCCCTTGAGAAGATTGTCAAGCGTGGACTAATTCGCCATTTTTTGTTTTCTCTCTCCCTCTGAACACATTCTCTCAATTTTCTCCTCCCCATCAATGACCTTCCTTCAATCTTCTGCTTCACCCACCTTCACCATCTCTCCATCCGTTGGGTCGCTATCAAGTCACCCTTGCCGCATTCTTCGGTCCGTTCTCAACAGTGGCTACATAAAACAGGAGGAAAAGACGGGAAAAAAGTCGATTGGCTGTTGTGGGGGCTGCCTATAGCAGCTTCAGCTCGCAACACAAAAGGCGACACACTTAACGATGGCGCAATTAAAACAAATCGTTAAAATGGCTCTTAATAGGAACTTTAACGTTTAAAAAAAAAAGATTTTGGAGTGACTTAATTGAAAAATCTATTTAATTAATAAATTTCAATAAAGGTAAAAATTATTTCAAAACTCTTGTTATTGGGAGGGGAGAGGGGGTAGACTGCAATGCATCAATTTCCAGTATAAGCAAGGCACAACGATAACAAAGGCCCTGGGATAATGCTAAGGCAATGCGCAGCAAGTTACTTGAAAGTGTTAGTATACCCACTCTTCCCCTCTCTATCTTTTCTCTAATCTTATTCTTTTTCTCGCCCACTCTCTCAAACTTTATAGTTTCAGAATTCATCATCGAAATTAATTATATCTCCATAAATGAAATGAAATCCAAATGTATGGCCCAACGTTTTTTCATGTAACTTCATTAAAAGCAATTTTAAAGATTAATATATCAGTTCGTAAATATTTAAGATCACATTTAGCGATTATTTATTCTCCAATATATCGAGTGTTATTGAAATAAAGTTTTTAAAATGTAAAAATACGTTAATCTTTATTTAAAATATATTTTTAGCCTCGATATTTACTTAATTTTACTGTCTGATGAAAACATGAAATTAACACGGAGACTGTCGGCAGTCTCCGTAATAGCATTCCACTCTCCAACAATCACCACCCAACCCTTCAGAAATAAAAGTGGCCTTCAAAAACGAATCGCTAATGACGAGCTAATGTACTCATCGTTTCGCGTATGTTAGATAATAGATTATATTTATGTCAAGCCCTCATCCCACGTCCTCTCCGAGCATTCCCCCCCTCCTCCACTAATCGATCTTTACAACGCCCCTCGCCTTGGCCTCGTCTAGCTGATTTCCGTCTTGTTCAAGAAGATATAAACACTCACAAAATAATGGCGTCCGAATTAAATCTTCGTTAAGACGTCATCAACGCAGCTAACTTCTGCATTAAAGATGAGCTCTCGCGGAAATTAAAAAAGAAAACGAAAAGGGGGAAAATAAAACATCGTTAAAAATAAATAGCCAACCACAAGACTTTGAGAACCTCTTAATTCAACAACGCACGTGATCTAAATGTGATATAAAAGTACTTCATCGTTTGAATGGTATAGTTTCAACCCGGACATGGGACCCTGGCCTTTAAGATAAATGTTAATTTACGTGTACGATTCCTGGCTAGTATTCGAGTCCGTTTCCGACTCTTTCCTTAATCCTTGATATACCGGATTATTCGACTGACAGGCTCAACATGTACACAACATACAAATGATATTTTTTCTAAAGACTCTTTGACTTAAATGGAGAATTATTACGGGGTTGAGACATAATGGAAAATATATTTCCGACTACGCCACTTCGACGCCCTCCTCGTCCATATTTGTGCATCCATTACGAGGACGTATGGCGTGCATCAACATGGCCGGGGCGGATGACGAGAGATGCGGCCACGTTATGCATAATGTATGGCAAAAATCTCCTCTTATCGTCAGCTTTTAACATAAAACATAGCAACCGAGCTGGAGGCGCGAATCGTCAACGTTGAAGGGGGGATACCAAAAAAAGGTTAGAGCCAGCGAGAAATAACGATGGAATAGGCCACTGATGACAGAAGGTGGGCCGACGAACCCTATCCAACACGACGCCCATGATGAATGGCGCGAGAAAGAGAAGATTTAAAAATGGATGAATATGATTCTATGATAGCACAATTTGTTTTGCAAATGTGTCGAGGAGCTGCGTAGAATAATTATGTTCCTTCTGTTCGCTCTTTCTTCTTCTGTTTGTTTTTAAATTGGGGACTGGCATTTCTTTTGGTCGACGATGTTTCTGGGAAAACACAAGCAAGCTTCCATGGTAAACCATTGCGTTCAGATAAAGATTGTTCACGAAAGGACAGTCATATATGACAGAGTGGATAAGGTGATGATTGAGACGTTTTTACGTGTAAATAAAGACGATTAAAAGTTCGGGAGATGGAGAAATTTGGAAATACCGATAGTATGTGTATGAAAGGTAGGGAGAGACGGAAGCTAGAGAGAGAGACACACACACACAATGAAAAAGAGTGAGTAGAGAGAGAAAAGGTAAGGATTAGAAAATTGAAAAACCATTTAGAGTCTTTGAGAAAATAAAGTAAAATAGAGAGTGTGTGTGTGTGAGAGAGAGAGAGAGAGAGAGAGAAAGAAAGAGAGAGAGAGAGAGAGAGAGAGAGAACGGTGGTTGGAAGAGGAGTGAGAAATAATATAAGCACGTAAAGAGAGATTGAGTGAAGGCGAGAGGAAATATAGCAACAGAGAAGAGGAGTAACAGGACGACTCAATGCTGCCAGGATAATTTCATAAACCCCATTGATGGATTCCGTTTTTGTTATATTTATTAAACCATGTGAATCACGTGATATTAAAATCTTGTGTAGAAATCTTTTGTTGATCTATCCATACCGTACTACGCCAATGCTAATGATTAAAGGGAGCACACCAACAAGGCAAACAATGGGTGTTTTTTTTCCGCCTCTTTCCTCCCCTTAAACATGGTGACGATCATTTGGCTTTTTGCTTCACTTTTTTTTTCTTTTTTTTTGTTGTTGGGGTGAGGTGGGTGTGTAGGGGCAAATAACGAAATTTCGAGTATAACCGAATTTGGACGACCCCTAAAAAGAAGGGGCATGTTGTTCATTAGAAGGGGTATAATGCATTTATTTCACACCCGAAGAGAGTCTCAAAGATGGCGCGACCATCGGGCCGTGGGTGGAGATGAGAGCCATCGAGATCAGGGCCAAACACCAACACGGGAGTGGGAGGGCAGGGGCGCCTCGCCATTATTTTTCCCAGCTGGTTAGAGACGATAAATCATTTTTTTTTCGGTAGGGACAAACATAATTACTAAATTCATTTTATGGCTCATTAAGCCCTGGTTTGGTTCGCATCCTCGGGATAAAATTGAGCAGTTTGGTGTGGCTGGTAACTTTTCAAATTTAACACTTCACAGATTAGTCGGGATGGTAGGCTGACTGATGCTTAACCATTCCCTCCCCCTTACCACAACACAGACTTTTGAATAAAACCACGTGTCTCCTCGTCACCACCATGAGATAAGGCTTTTTAAATGTAAGTTTGAAACATGGATCTTGACGACGTTCAACTTTAACAAAACGAGTTTTTTGTTTAATGTGTTGATTTTACCACAAATTCTATCATTACAGAAACCAAATGGTTATACACGGTTTGGTTTAACCCAACGTCATCATTGCTCCACTGAGAGCTTGTTTAAAGACTTCTACGCACACACGTAAGGAAGCGGACCTCGGAATACAGAGGATGAAAGCGGAGTTTAACGGTGAAATAAATTTCTAAGAGAGACGGGGAAATATTAAATGAATTAAAATGATTATAATAGGTGAAGCCGGGTGGGGGGAGAGAATCGAGCTGCTGCAATTCTGTTTGATAATTATTCCGGCTGCCGGCCGCAAACGAAGTAGAAGCAACTGAACTGACAAGTGTTTCTGGGGGAAAGAGACCGGAAGGAAACTCATGGCGTCACCCGGGCTGCAGTGAGATGAGTTCTAGCATAGTGGCTTTCTCCTTGACTCCCTTCTCTCTCGTGCTGCAAGTCTCCAGGAACCGCACCACCCCACCCCAATTCCCTTACCACAAACTCTCTCTCTCTCTCTCTCACTTACATACCCACACACACACACACACACACACACATACACAACCACACATCATTCCGCCACACTGTTGGCCTTTGGAAGCTGATCTATTTCTAATTAATTCAGTTATATTACCGGACTTTGCCTTACTAGCTAAAATGTATGGTAAGTGTTAATTGTAGCTGATAGCAGTTGGCTGCTTTACAAATAATTGCAAAATAAATAAATAATAACATTTAAAAAACTGCGGAGAAATTCAAAGCATTGAAAAAAATATTATTAAGATATTTCCATCTAAAAGGAATGGCAAATGGCACCCCCACCCACCAAGATTTAAATGGTTGTCATGACGACGATGACAGATTCAAGAGTTGCCAGGAAACTTCTGACCATGCATATGAGCATATATTTTACAATGCCGTACGATTTCTTTACTTGCGTATTAAAATAGATGACGCGCACTTCCGGTTTGGACCACAATAATTGTTTACGTAACGTCTACAAAACGGAGAGACACTTGACTAGGATAAAACACGGCTCATTGATTTTTAGTCATGTTATTCTCAATTTCTCATAATCCTAAAGGTATAACAAAAGGTAATTCTCTGATCTTCTTTCATTCAAAATTCAGACGAACATTTCAAAATATTTTTTTAAATATTAAAAATATTAAAAATAATAATAATAACAAGCGATTTTTAAAAAGTAATTGAAATACATGAAGTTTTTAGTTCACAAGAGCTGCCCATTCATAGCCTTATTCCGGCACCGGGGTCCATGCGAATATGAAAGTTAAAACAAATGAGTGTAAATTGTTCGTGAAGAACCGAGCAATTATTATAGTTCTTAGAATATACGTCATCTGCTTGATGATCATCAGTAAGAGAAAAAAAAGCCCCCATTACTTGGGTAAGTTGATTATAATGTTGAGACTGGGTCTTCTCCTTTACATGTGACTATTGACTTGGCAAATTACCTGACTTAAAAGTAAATTTTAGAATAATCTCAATTCTAGATTTCAAGAAGCTGTAAAGATATTTTCCTCCTCCCCCTCAACTCCCACCCTTGCAGAAGACAAAGAGTTAATTGAACCACTGGCAATGTATTTGAAAATTCCGACCATAAGTAGTATGTTTAATGAAATATTTACTTTAAAGACGCCAGTGTAAATTAACTATCGACTTTGACAGTTGTCTGTGTAAATGGATAATTGAATTTGAGAGTAGTCAGTTAACTGTAAATAGATCACAGAGTCTGAAAGTCACCTGCATTAATGAAATACTGACTTTGATAGCCGCCTGTGTAAATGAATCATCGACTGGAAGAAGTCAGTGTAAATGAAGCTTGACTTAGTGCGATTGAATAATGCGGCGATGGTCGTATATTTATCAGGCAACAGATGTCCAAAGCAGATCTATGGGAATTAAATTTGTTTCAGACCGAGTCATTATATTTCGTCTTGGCCTTAAGCGATAAGATTTAACAAATTATAAGTTATTTTTTTAGCTCGAATATTTCAATACAGATATATTTTTAAACACATAACTAGTTTCAGCATGGCTATTTGTTGTCGGCTCTGTTAAAGGGATTATAGAGTTACACAATATGGCCGTCCTCGTCACCACATTGGCTAATGACTTCGGTCAAAGACTTAGGATTAATCCAAGCGGGGGCTTTTATATACCATCAATTTTTGATAGACGAAAGCTGGATTAAGGGGAAGATCACTACCACCAACAAAATATATGTGCTACTTGATTACGTATGTACGTGTGGGTGTTTCTGTGTGTGTTTCTGTGTGTCTCTGTGTATGATTCTCTGACTGTGTGTAAATAAGGCATTTCAAAATGTTACGTAGTGTGTTCATGACGAAGATTGAGATACTGAAACTGGGTTTAAGATAAAAATATTTTTAAAAAAGTTTTAAAGATACCACGTTTTGTGAACTAAAAAGAAGAAAATAAACTAAAAACGTCAGGCGCATTCGGCTGAAATTTGGTCTATTAATGCTATTACATTAAACTTTTCAGTTTCAAATTCCTCCACAGTCTATATATGATACTTCATTTAATTTCAGCCGAATGCGCCCCACGTTTTTAGTTTATTTTCTTCTTTTTAGTTCACAAAACGTGGTATCTTTAAAACTTTTTTTAAAATATTTTTATTTTATACTTTTTAGTTTTCATTTAAGTAGAATTGAGTACTATAATTAATGAAATATTAAATTGTCATGTGAATCAAGTATGCATGCAAAATTTCATCAAAATTGGATGATCAGAAGTGGTTCAAAAAAGGAATTCAATTTTTGCCCCGGAAAGACAGACAAGAAAGCAAACTAAGAAAAACGTGGTAATAAAGGTGTAGGAATTGGGTTGCGCGTAGAATTGGATGTAGAAAAAAAAGTGACCTAGACATCAAGTGGTTATAGCTTATTACAGGAGAATGTACAGTGCTGACAACACGCAGTTGAATCGTGATGACAGTGCATTATGTGACAATTAACAGGGTACGAGTGAAGTAGATACACAATACATTTTTAAAAAAAAAACATAAATGAGGGTAACCAAATACCAACTCCGCCCACTCATCTGCAACAACAGCAACAGAAAGCATCTAATTAAATCAAGATGATAATCAATTAAAACAAATAATAAGAAGAACAAAATCCAAAAATCTCCAGCAGAATTTTGTTGAATTTGATCTGCAAACCTTCTCACTCAGCGAAATTAGTTGAACGTACTGCCGTCGTTGACATAATCCACATTTCTATAATTATCTTTTCTTGTGCTCCATCATTACCAACTTAATCTAATTAAACATCTCCTATGTCCATTAACATTTCCGAGACGACTTTTTGTTGCACCGGTCCGCACCCGTTTGTCGACGTCCCTTCCGTCCTTTGTCTCCAGTCATAAGAATATCCGAATGCAAAATGGCGTCAAGACCAGCGCTCCCTTCCTGATAATTCTATCCACATATAAAAGGGTGGCGCAAAGGGGAGATCTGGGGTGTTAAATGTAAATAATTTAAATATATATATACCACCTTTAAAGGCGCGCGCACACATAACATCCTTAGAGACGCGTGGACGACCCAAGGACATATGGGCTCCAGTATTGATTGATGGGGTTAGTTGTAATTATATGGGACTCACTTAAAAACTAGACATGGTAACTTGTTGACGGGATTGACTTTCAAAGGCTTAACGATCACCGGCAAACCTCTGACTGGTGACAATTTCACATTCTTGGGTCAACTCCATGGTCTTATTGAGCATCTCTGATGGTTGTAGATGGCAGCCTCACACGGCTGTATTCCACACATCTGAACGGTTGAGGACACTTGATTAAAGAACCCGAGCAGACCTTCCAGCCATCAACTCCCGTCTCTTTTTATTCTCTCCACGAAAAAAGGAAACTTCCCTTGGGCGAGGTTAAAAAATAAAAACACACCGGCTTAAAAAGCAACAACAAACAAACACATACACACAAGGGAAGAGAAAGACAAGCACCAAATGAACCCGATGAGAGATCTAAACGTGGATCACTTGTAGTCGCTATAGAAACAATAGGCCAGTGAGTAGGGCAGTAACTGAACACCACCACATGGGTGGCCATCTTGTCAAATCTTGGTGGTGATACTTGAAATACCCAAATGATACTCTCGATCCAAATGGCAAAGAAAGACTCTTCTAAACAATTTGTTCAGATCCCAAATTTTGCATATGACTGCAAAAAATACAACACGGAATGGCATGTCATGTGACACAACGTCTCCATTTTCATTCCTTCTTGATTTTTTTTTCTCTAGTTATTCAAAAATTAAATTACTGTATTTAAGCAGACGCCTTTAAAACTGTTTTTGTTTTTATATGCGGCTTTTACAATTTTTTTCAATTAAAAAAAAAATCGTGTTGAAACAATAAAACGGGCGATAAATTTACGACTCCAAGGCCTAGCTCCAGGCCAATGTACGCCCTGGGAGAATCCAATTACTCTCTAAGCCACCGTACAGTTCAGACACCGATTGTCTTCACTTGAGCGACGCCGCGTACAAGAGATGAGTTGTCACGTGGGATTAAACTCAATTCTTTTACCGTAATCGATAAAATTCAATCTGCGCGCACGTTTCTAATTGCTTCAAAGATAAAATATGATCTCACTGCAGTCTGGACTTTCTTTAATAAAAAAAAGTCAAGTGCATTAATAGAAACTACTTTTATGCCCATTTTAATCAGAGCGCGTGAGGTCGGAGTGAACTTAACGCCTCCGACCCTCAGGAAAAGATAACCTCTTACTTGATAAAAAGAAATGTAGCAATAATGAAGTAAAAACATTAAGAACTCATTATGTGTTTCTTATAAAAGAATAACAATGGTAATTTTCATTATTGCTTTTGAACTCCTTTGATTTTTTTAGGAATACCCGTCACGTGATATTCCTGTCTATTTGGGAAACTCCTCTTCAAGGTTTAAATCCTTTTCTCGTCCTGGCAAATGTATGTCACACATTTCATGGGGGGTAAGCCTTTTCCCCCTCTCACACCCCGATCCCCCCAACCACATCAGCGCCAACTTTCAACCTTGCCCTCCAGTTTGACAACAACCATGTTGTCTCACTTAACTAACAAAGAGATTAGATTCGAGAAAGGTGAGGGCCGAGGCAAAACAGGGCTTACTGGAGGGTATACACAAGAGACACGTATACGTAAAAAGTGGTATACACACGCCTTCAGAAAGGTAGTGAGGGGGAGGTGGTGGCTTGGACTAGTTAGAATGGGATAACGTGGATTGTATTCCGAGTTTATCTGGCTATTGTCTGTCTTCCCCTAGAACTTCATTTCACGCATGGCCTCGTACACTCAGCACACCGCAGACGGTATTCAATGTCGTGTCATCCCCCCCCCATCCCACACATTCTCTGGTCGATTGTCAGGCACAGTAGACATCTTCTTAACCCTAAAAAGGCGATTTTCGTGGTTGAGGAAATACATGGAACTCTTGAAATTTAAACCTCCCACACCCCACCCCTTTCTTTCCACACACGCTCCTACGACCCCGATGTAAAGTGATGGTAAGAAGGAACCTGAAAAGTGTGTGTGGATAGATAGGAGGGGGAGGGGGGTGTTACAATGTATCGTTGGCTCGTTTCTTGGAGTCTATGAAGAGTCTTGTATAGAGCAAAGTTGGGTGGTAATACAACTAAAGTCGAGAGGATATTCGTGGTTCGCACAAAACGAAATCGTGTCAATGGTGTAGGCTTTGAATGGACCATGCATGCTTTATTTAACCCGGTACCTAAAACGATTTACCATTAAGTGCGGGGATCTACCAGTGACGTTGTAGATTTATAGGTTGGCCACATGGCAGTAGCAAAGGGAGGGGGGGATTTTTTTAAACCGATGGAAAAAAATGTTTTCTTTTTTTCAAAAAGCAAAAAACAAAAACCAATGGAAAAAAGCATCTCTTAAACACTCAAAGAATCAACAAAGAATTAAGTTTATTAGATATAAGTGTTATTGCCAAGCTTAAAAAGTTGTATCTAAGAGCGAATGGAATTTCTTATCGTTATCAATTGATTTCTTTTCATGTATTTATTTACCTATAATTTTAACAATCTGACCTTAACTCTTCCACATGGTGTGGTGATAACTGTTGCCCTCACAACTCCAATGTGGTTACCTTCCCACATCAGCGTTAATTCTCCACCACAAGCCGCTACTACCACACTCCACCTAACACACTTTGCCGTCTTGCCGAGCGACATGGTCAGTGCATTAGATCTTCCGGAACATCAGCAGCGGCGCCCAAGTGGGTTAAGCATGTGGGGCGCCTCGTTAGGTTCCCCCTTCTAGTTTCCACGAGAACTTGGTCTTTCCAGTTGGCTAGATGTTATTTTGTGGCGCACGATCGCGCACAAAGGGGCGCCACGGGAAATTTTTGTTGCGTTTCCGAATGGGGCGCTAGGGTGGGGATAGTGAAACACTGAAGTTTTTTTCCTCTCTCGGCCCATTTGTTTGGTAGCAAAGTCAGTGACTATTTTTTTATGATCTAATTTATAGTCTAACTCCATGTCCTCCCCAACCCGCTCACAGGAGACATGGACTCATTTATTTAACTGGTCCACTCTGCCATCTCTGAGGTGTAGTCCAGTAAGTCAGTTTACAGTTTTGTCAACGAAGTTTTTAAAGTGCCCGGCCAAGGATTCACACAAGTCATGCCTGGTGTAGCGTGGTGCTTTGACATTCCTGGCTACTCGTGTTACAGGGCCTTTCCAGCCACCCGAAAATGGGGTGAGGGTTCATTCTACCAAATTTTTTAATTTGCTGCCCCGGGTTTGTCTTCTCATAATTTAACCTGAATCTGAATTTGACACTAAGCAAGAAAATTAATTAAGAAAAAAAAAACTGACGCGCGACCCTTTAAAATTTTTTAAATGTCGGATTTACATTCTTATTGCCTTCAGCGGTGTAACGATATAGTGGACATTGCTCACTAACAAACGTTTCAGATTCGGTTTAAGTTCATTTCTTAGCCAAGAGTGGGTTCCTTGTATAATACACGACACCAATGTCAGGCTCATACGTCGCGGCATCCGGCAATTTCAAACCAAAAAGCCAGGTTAAAAAATAAATCGAACTTTTTTCAAATTTCCTTGATTCATATGATTCTGTTGTAAGGAAACTGCTATACAGACCGTGTTGTTGTTTTTATCCCCCCCCCCCACAGGTCAACGCCGCTCCCCAACTGTTTGTAACGGCCCTTGTTGCTGTTGAAGGCTGACGGTGGTCGGTAATGATAGTGTTGGCCTGGTATAGGCGAATGACACCGTGTCAGATACTGCATGCCATCCATCAATGTGTCCCTCCACAGATGTCAGGCGGTCTGACATTAAGCGCACAATCCAGGGGGAGGGATGGTGTTGGCGGGACCACGGCGTCGTTTGGTTTTGTTGTATATGCATGCGGGGGGAGGGGTGGAGGGGCGTGTGTGGGTACGTGTATGTCATTAAGTCATTAACGTGTGCCATTGGAGTCCTGTTGAAATACCTGTGAGTAAATAAACATTCACGTATTCAGATCTTCTGCGGCTACTACTACGTATGATAAATATGTTATTACTTACACTAGTTACACTACCTGATAATATAATATTTACTAAAATAACAACATAATCGCAACAAGAACAACAACAAAAAAAGTCCATGTGTAGAGCTTCGCGTCGTTGTTTAAGAGGGCATGTGCAATATTCACAAACTCCAAGATATCCTTTTATGGCACATTTTGAAAGCCTTTAAAAGTTCTTCCCACCAACACTTGCACGTTTCTATAACACTTGAATGCTGATACTTTTTGTCAGTTAACAACGTCATGTTTGTTTATACTCGAGACTGGTCCCTAAACAACAACTACCTGGTTTTCTAGATCATTCTTATACTCCCCCCACCCCAAAACACAAACCTTCGTTGTTTGTTTCACGTCACACTTAAAATCACGTTTAAAAAAAAAAAGATTTTATGTTCAAGCTTGTCTCGACCCCACCCCTCTCCCAATCGCTTTCGTATCTGATCGAATCGGGCTTCGACTGCGCCTTTTATTTATTTCCGAACTGATTCGATCACCAACTGTTCAAGTGGTCTGAGAAAATAGAGCTGAAGTGGGTGTAAACGGATCCTAACTGAGGCCTGAGCTGAGGGCTAAACACCTTCACGAGTTGAGGCTGAGGGTTGAACACCTTCACGAGTTGAACACCTTCTGACAATAGTCTGGAGGGGGGTGACAAGAGGAGCATCTCGTCTGTTAGTTGTTATTTTACTGATGAAATTAATCAGCGGGTTTTAGCCATGTTGCTGACACTTAGTTCTCAGATCTGACAAAAGATATGTTGCCATTTGGACCATCTTGTCATATAGTGAATCGAATCCCCGATTAATCCCAACTGTCAGGTGTATAGTATGAGACAAAAACAATGAAGCATTTTTAAATATAAGTTTTCATTTGTGTTAGAGACCAGGTTTTACAAAAATCATTAATGTAGTGCCGGATGTTACTGTATGTTGTTATTAACTGTGTTGTTTGCATTTCTTGGCGGAATAAACTATTCTTTTCGAGAGAAGCCCAGTTAGTGGTACTGACGTCAGCTGGTCAGGTCAGGTTAGTTTTCAAATGGTTTAAATGACGCAGGTAAGTCAGCGACATTTTGACAATTTGACATCCTCGGGTGAAGTTGGGATATTCCATTGTGCTAGAGTACAAGGGGGGGGGGGTTTAAGATGATGTATTAACTGTGTTTCTGAGAAGTGGACTATAGGCCAAGGTGAGAAGTGGGCTGTGGGCCAAGGTGAGAAGTGGGCTGTAGGCCACGGGGTGTTGTTATTTTTTCGATTATTTAAAGAAACACCAGAGACACTCATTGCAAGCAATGGGATTTGGTAGGTTCGAACCCAATTCATACACGATACTACTTTAAAAATCGACAAGTCTTTTTCATTTCACAAAAATCTTCACAAAGTTCATGTTCATTCATGACCATCAGACTTTCTCCGTTTCATTCATTTGTGAAACAAAAAACCAACAAATAAAATAACCATTATCAAGGAGAATTGTCTGCAAACGACACGAATGTCAAGTTTGTCACAATACAAAAGCCCAAACGACCCCATAACATTCACCCCCCCACTAACTTTCAATCCCACCCCTCCACTAAGTATGGCACATTCCTTTCGGTGGCCCTTTATCAACACAGGGCCTGTGACAGGGCCCTCTACTCTCATCTCAGTTAGTTGGTGCAAGGGAGACAACCGGGGAAATGTAGCTAACCTTTGATGACCCAGCACTCTCGGTCGCTGATCCACTAAAATTTGGGGATAAGAGGGGGCAGTGGATGTGGATACATGATACAGTGGGTGTGGATACATGATACAAAGTTGAGAAGATGACATCTACTACTATCATTAACATAATGTGTGCATGTGTTCTCAGCCCTAAATATGAATACGGAGCATGAAAACAAATGAAGACAAATAGTAATTATATTTTTAAAATTTAAAAAACGAGTTTTCTGTAGAGTTTTCTGAAAAAAAAATATGTATGTGACCCGACAAAAATGAAAATCGTTGTAGTAAATTTATAAGAAATCTTTAATTTTTTTAACTTTAAAACGTAAATAACTCAAAATTACAAAAATGTGACATGTCCGTTTCTTCCATTGAGCTCTTTAGATACTATTTTTAAATGTATGTACTTTTTTTTTTTTTAAAAAAAGGTTACTTTTTATGGTGAAAGGAAAAAATGTACCATTTATAAAATAATGGCATTATGTAAATCAGCTGCCGCAATAACATATTCCGGTAAAAAAAAAATTCTTCCTTTTAGTTCACTCCGCTGAGAAAAAATAATTCTGGTGCGTCTGCCTACCAACTGCGTAGTGGTTTTAAATTGTTGAACAAACAACACAGCATGGCTAGGTCCTAGAAAATACTTAGCTGTAAGAAGGCGGTATGCTAACAGCGAGAGCGAGATAGGATTTAAGAATGATGCATTAAGGAAAAATAATAAGCTTGTCGGTATATAAGAAAGGGGAAAGAATCCCACCAAGAGAAGACAATGAGATAAATCCGATACACAGCGGTGCGTGTTCAGCTTAACCTCGGCCCAGGGGTACACGACATGTTGGATTATAGCCACGGATGCTTGCTACATTGTTTCGTTTATAACATTTATTTGGGTTACAATTAAACTTTTTACAAGGATCACACCTCGAGCAAGTCTTAATGCAAGATCCACAATTTTTCTTTGGGGTGATTCTTTTTTCTGGGATTGTTATCCAATACTGGGTGTCAATATGGACTATTATACAGGAACAGTTTGGGGGGGGGTGGTCTTAGCTGAAAAACAACGCACAACATATGTATTCCCTTTCAGTACGTTAAAGATAAAGATCTAAACTAAATAGTATTGGGTTATATTATCATTAGGTCAAACATAGAATGGGGCAGAAATACAAGAAGCTCTATATAATTATTTGCAGGCAATGAAAAGGTTATTTCGACCATTTCAAATTTTTTTGTTCGAAAGATATTTTATGGTCGTGTTGTCCAAAGAGAAAGGGAATAAAATTAATAAATCAGCACCGTGCGTTATTGACAAAGTAACAATTGAGTGTCATTTGTCATTTACACGGGACCCTCTTCAATCTTTCCATGAACTTTATTTAGCGCAATAAAAAGGGGAAAAAATGTGCTAACATGAGAGTGTGGAGTCGGCCATGGGAAAGGGAGGAGGAGGGAAGCCACGAAATGTCATGTCCCTGAAGACGACCTGGCTTTCAGAGCGAATTAAACAACTACGTCATCTCGGGATGACATGCTGGGTTCTGATACATCCATGTGCATAGTAGAGAAGGGGCAGGGGAGAGCGGGGTGGATAGATGCTGATATTTGCTCCATGTTCCCGTCACGGTGTAGAGGGAGAGACATAAACAATCACATACGATTTTTAGCTTTGGACAATCATTTTTGTAGTCACCCTTCTCATTTACATCGTTTCGGGATACGCCACTGGGCTCACATTCCATATGGAGCAAGCTTTTTTTTACAGGTGTTTATTTTCGCGTCATCTTTATTGTATTCTGGTGTTTGTGACATTTTTATCCGTCATGTTTTTTCCCTCTCTCTCGAAATTTAGTGGGTGTGTGAGAAGGGGTGACGTTTTTGAGGGGAGGTAAGTGTGTTAATATAATAAGAATCAGGGGAGCTTAATCTCTCAGAAATGCCAGGCTTACTGGTGGGTTATCATAGGATACGAGGAGGTTGGGGGGAGTAGCAGGGGGGGAGTAGCAGGGGGGAAGGCAGAGGCGCGTTTAGCATACAGACAAATGACCCATTGTGTCGCGTGTTAGGACTTAAGTGGGTCTTCGGATTTCCAGCCCCAGAATTGGGACGAAACACGCAGTTGGCTTAGTCATGAGGAGCTACGACTACTGATAACGGGGGACATTGCAGGCAGAGGGAAAACAGCCTCGGCCCGAGGAGATAGCACCGGCTCCAGGCACATGGGGGACTTTTTATGGCTTTGTGGCTACGGGGCCGGACCACCGGGCAAGGGGATCCATCTCCGCCTCGAATTTGATATGCGGGCCGGGCTTTGGCGCTTTTGAGGGTCACTCTTTGTAACTAATGAGATGTTGATATTTTGTTAAACTAATTGCTGAAGTATTATGGGTTAATACCTATGCATGAAAAGAGAAATTCAACTACTTTTTTCAAAGGTTTTCATTGGGTAAAAAAACAACAACAAAACCCCACTCCCCCCAAAAAAAAACCAAACAAATAAAAACCAAAGAATCTTACGCAGTTCAGGCTCCTGGTCAAAGGTGACGTGCCGCTACTTAGTGATCCACTCATATTCCGGGAATCCTTTTCAATTTCATACTCTCGACAAACCATAGACGCCGAGATTTAACTGACACCCTACTTTCCGAGCTCCTCGGCGAGGGCGTTTACGATGGCTTGAGCAGGGATCGATCCCGCCCCCAGCCCCGATGTGTTAAACACCCGCATACGAGATTACAAACCGACTCCCTCTGATCTGGGTGTTTGGACCTGACAATGGACCGACACAGCCTGACCGACACATCTGGGTGTCAAACCTTTCACGTTGAGCTGCAAACATTGCTCAGACAGGAACCAGTGGTTGTGTGTGTATTTACAACAAGGACATTAATTCTATTTTTGTAAAAAGGTCCGTTGACTCGTAAAGATCCCATTTCACTTCAACAACTTTTAGTCCCTAATTTCTAACCTCCTAATCCTATTTAGGTTTACATTTGTGAAATCTCCTATCTTTCCATAACATTTCATTCTTGTTTATTTTTGTAATTCTGTAATGGAGGAAAAAAACAAGGAACACTACACGCTAATTTCATCTTGTTGAGTTGTCATTGTCTCTTGACGTGTACAAATGTACACAGGTAGCAGCATGAAAAATGTAATGGTGACAGATTCATCCAGGTAGGTGTAGCCAGGAGACAAACGAAAACAGTTCGCTACTATTGTTCAGTCCTATTGAGAGTTTGCTACGTTCTGGACATCATCCTTGTTTTCTACAATGATCATATTGTCAACCATGTTCCTGGCATCGTCCAACCCATCCCAAAGAGTATGACAAACATTAGTTTATGATATTGTTTTGCTTTGGTTGTCTATGTTCTCAATTATTTGATATACATTTCTGAGGTCCTGCGATATTTGTTCTCCATATAATGAAACACTGTTAATTATAGAAGAGCCAAACAGATCAAATAACATCTTTCAACCACATTCTCCATAATGACTTATTAGCGTCGCCTTGTTTCGTTGGAAGGCATCTCATGCAATTCATTAATACTTGATGGCGGCCACCGTACACGTGCAGAGCCTATTTTGAGAAAGGTCTGCTATTTGAGTGTCAGAAGTGAGGGCTACAATTATATTTGGGGCAGGGATCCTTCTGATGCTTGGGCACCCCAACAGTTTGCCCCACTGCTAATATCAGCGGTTCTCTCTGAAATGCGGGGTGCTGAGGGGGGAGCTAGGGGGGCTGACTAACCTCGTATATCTGGGCCCCACCAGTGGTTGCTCTGCTAATCTCAGTGCTGATATCACAGAGGGAAAAGTCGCCAGCACAACATGAACAAATAAAGCCAGTGCCACTTATCTTCCCTACGTGCTTGTACCCACGTGCTATCTGTTATCCCGCATACATAAGGTGGGGT
>MUZC01000154.1:1269516-1325271 GCA_002072015.1 Radix auricularia
CCCCCCCACATTGCCTGCCTCTTGCACCTATCTGTCAGATGTGTATAAGTTGTTTTTTAAAACTCTATCCTCCTTCTCTTTCTTTCTCTGATCTTTCCTCTCATCCTATTCGAAAGTTTCGCCTCCCTTTCTTTTTTTTCTTCATTTAACTTTAAATCGAGTTTTATTTTGTTCATAATCCCCTGTCCTTGTTGGTTCTCCCAGTTACAGCCCCCTCACCTGCACTCTGCCCGTTTTCCGTCATACGTTTGTTGTATGCTATGAGGACAGAGCGCTCCACTCTCATGTTGTTGTTACCAGAAGGATATCGCCCCCTCCTCACACAATAGGTCTCCCCTATGGACACAGACAGGTATCTGCCCCCACCCAAAAGATCTCCTTTATGGACACAGACAGGTATATGCCCCCACCCAATAGTTATGTGTGGGCACTGACAGGTATCTTCCCCCAACCCAATAGTTCTGTATGGACACAGACAAGTATCTGCCCCCACCCACCACCATCCAACAGTTCTCCCCTGTGGACACAGACAAGTATCTGCCCCCACCCACCACCATCCAACAGTTCTCCCTTGTGGACACAGACAGGTATCTGCCCCCACCCACCACCACCCAACAGTTCTCCCCTATGAACACAGACAGGTATCTGGACAGGGCGATGATGTTGCTTTCTCCACTAGCTGAGGGGAGATAAACGTGTCACATCGAGATTTGGGCGAGGGCCCTTGAAGACGTCGATAACAAGATTCCCTAGTCAAATACACCACAGCTACACCTTCAAGTTTTACGGCCTCGTTCGGACCTCTAATCACGAGAGCATGTTTCTTGCCTTGTCGAAAGCCGGCCGAGCTTTTCAGCCGCTGTTTGGGCCTTTTGTATATTGTCTCTTTTTTTAAAGCTGATTCAATAGGTTCGAACATTAATGTCATTACACCAATGAACAATGTTGAGTTTTAGTAAGGCTAATTGAAACACAATCCGTAATGGGCAAGCGATATTAATATAAAAACAATGAGCATTAACATTTACAAATAGAGGCGACCTACAAGATGATCAATTTTCATAAAGCTAATAGCTAAACGTTTTAATTGATCTACCATGGAACTAACATAATTTCAAAGTTTTATCTTAAACTTTTCACTAATGAATTTTAATGTAAAGAGAACAATTTTAAAATCTCGTGGAATCTCCGAAGTCAACGCGTTAACTCCAGATCAACAACTAATCCCAAAGTTGAACCAGTACAAAAAATTCTACAATTAATTTCCGCCTTCTCCCCCACTGCCGCCCTCTCACACCCCCATTGAAACTCCTTGAATTCCTCGAAAAGTCACCAATAAAATGTCTGAAGTCGAGAATAGCGGCCCATAACAACATAAAACTGATTACCTCCCCCTAGGAAGACCCTGGTACCGCCGTCACGGCAGGTTATAACAGCCCGTCATATAAAGACCCACTCATAAAAGTCTAGTTGTATAATCTTCATGTTTTTTAACACTCAGATCACCTGACAGATAATGTTAACCTGCCTACCTATCAAACTAGCATTCAATAGAAAAGCATGTCAATGTTTGTATTATTGTGTATAAATTCTGCCAGACTTGATTCCTTATACGCAAGCCACGTTTTCTCCAACAGTATACAACTTTCTATGTCCTCTTACGATATGGCTATAATCTAAGTTACGCCAATGTCGAAGATGTGGGGGCCAGTTTACTTAATTAGTTTTAAAACACCACCATCAGGGCTCAGCATATCGGTAAATCACAGGACCACAGATCGGTCCTGCCACTGGCACCAACAAACAGCACATGTGGCGAGAGTCTATAAACCAGGTCCAAGCCACTGTCCTGGAGGAGACGGACTGGCGAGGGCCGTGAGTATTGGACGTTTTACTGTCAGGGCGGTAACGGGTTTATGCCCTCTCCAGGTCCTCGGTGGCGCAATTAAGTTGTAAACCCTCTAATCGAAGTCAGTAGTTTCTCGTGGAGGGGGCGCTCGGTGTCCCAGCGGTGACAGGACGGCCAGGGTGACCGCAGGGCGACGGTGAGGGGGGGCTGGTGGAAGTCGTCATGAAAGACGCCCAGATGAAATTTTTGGGGCGCCTAGCTACGTGACGAAGGTCGCAAGCGTGATGACGTTTGATCCTAATTGGTGTATGTCTAACGGGGAAAGCTGGTTGGTGCTTCTGATTTTTAAAAAAGGGATAGGCAGATAATGAGATAAACATAGAAATGGTATTTGACCCCCCCCCACCCACAAACACAACCTCAGTTATGTCACCACTTCAACATTGCAGGTGCTATTCTAATAGTGTACAGTACAATTGGATTTAGCCAAGGAACAAAAAAATGGGATAAGATAATGAAGTACGAAAACAAAAAACAAAGGGGAAGCAGCCTGTTCGTCTAATGTAGTTTCTAATGTTTAAATTGTTGGGTTAATGAAGAGCTAACTGACAATTTCGAGACAGGAAGTGACGAACGATCGTTAGCCTCATTGAGTTAATAGAACGTAACTTCAACAAGTGGAGAGTGGATGCGAGTGGAAGAAGAGGTGGGGAACATGGTGAACTAAACATCGGCTACATTTTCTTACAACATATTTTTGTAAAAAAGAAAAAAAAAGAAAGAAATTCCCATCATGTGCACATATCAATGTGTTTAATGTTTTTTATTGTTATTTATTTTTACTTTGGAAACATTCCAAAAATTCACCTAAGGATTACATTGTTTAAATTAAACACTTTTCTCATAAAAATTTACTGCATTGCTGTAGTGGGGGTCGGAGAGATAAACAGAGAGAGAGAGAGAGAGAGAGAGAGAGAGTTAGAGGGAGAGAGAAAGAGAGAGATTAGAGAAATAGAAGGGAATGTAGAGAGATATATAATATAGTTAAAATTAAAATAAAATTTTGAACTGAAGTACTTCCCACTGCCCATAAAATAAATGATTCAAGTGAAGATCCAAAAACGTTTTGTCTGTATTATGGTTAAAAAATATATATTTATATTTGCATTCAAGAAACTCTTTAACCCTCACGAATGAGCTCTCGCCGATTCCTCCTGTGCGAGGCTACCTTCCAAGAGCAACTGCACTCGACAGGCGCTCGGTAAATGATGTGATTATACGAAGAGCAGTTCTCGCGTGGTAACTGGTTGTGGGTGGTGACCCCTTCTGACTTAATTAACTAACTAGGCCTCGGCATACGGATTCAATACATTACTTAGGGGTGGGGCTCAGGTGGGATGTCGAAAGTGGGATTTTGTGTGTGTATCTTTGCTGGAAGTCTTTGGTGAATATAATAGTTTGGGGTCTCTTAAGATTGGTGTCTCTCCACTGTGTTTGGCGGAGTTTATGGTTGCCGTTTTAATTTGGTTGACATCAAACTAAAACAGGTGTCTGGTTTAATCTTTATTTGAGTTGTTGGAGGGTATTTCACAAGAGAAATATGGTTAATCTCTTAGAAGGATTCAATTCAAATTACACTACACTCGTCATGTTAACGGCGGGGCACACTACTTACCTGACGTTGATAGGCATGACAGACACAATAAGAGGATAAACAAATAAAGATTTGCTGAAGTTGGTTCCCGTTCACCCCCCTCCCTTCCCCTAATATACTACTCTCCCAATGTCCTCATGCGACATCTACGGTAATTCCCCTAATAGTTGCGAACAGCGCTCTAATTGTTTCAATGCATGTAGAAACTTCGCCAGTAATAGAGATGAGTTTTAAAAGGGGTCGGAGTGGTGCGATGGTTGAGGTGGGATATGTACAGCGATGAAAGGGGGGGGGGTGAAAGCAGGGTTAAGAAGCCACAGCTGCCTACCCTCGAGAGTGAATCTTGAAAATATATATCTCAACATCTTAGTGCCGGTGTAGCTGGTACGGGTGAAGGAGATGGCTTGGAATGGAATGGGAAGTAAGCGCTTAAGTGTCCTGAACAGTGTCATTGGATCCACGGGGTCCTATTCTAGGGGCAATAGAGCATTAGTCTTAGAGCAACGGTGCACTAGTCCAGGAGAAGCAGGGTGGTAGTCTTCTCATTCTAAAATATGTAACACGGTATTTTAACATTTTAAGATTTCTGTAGTACAACTATGACTATTGAATGATCTCATTTAATTATTTGAGTCCAGTAAAACAAAGTCTGGTAACGAACTGGAATGGAAAATAAGCGTATGAGGGGGGGGGGATAACGGGTGGGGATGGAAGGGAGGAGGGTGAACATTTTCTGGAGGGTTCGTGAAGACGGAAATGGTCTGGACGAGACGAGATGACAGTAATAGCCACATGGAGGGTCACGTGGGCAGGAACTGCTTGACACCCTTGGCCGTGTTAATGACATCACTGGGCTCGGTGCAGTGACATCCTGATGTCAACTTAACGACCCCAGAGTGGGCTCGTGGCTGATACGGGGGCTCCATGAATGCCTTAATGAGACACCTCACCCCACCAGACCAACGCCCATGGATGATGATGCAGAAATTCCGTACGTTTAAAGTTATATCCTTATGGTGCAAAATGCATCCAAAGACATACAACTGAATAAGTGGATTTGGGTTTATGCTAAAATGAATCCAATGCAAAATTTCAAATTTGGCTGACAACGGCTGTTTCAATCTTTTCAATATGAAGAAAAATGACAACTGTGCACTCATTGGAAGTGATAGAATCTGATACTAACTTAATTGTTAAGTCGTCTAACTCGACTGCAATACTACAGCTTCTCAAAGGTACAAGGGGTTATATCACTCACTAGGGGTGAGATGTGTATGTACAGTCGGTTATATCACTCACTAGGTGTGAGATGTGTATGGACAGTCGGTTATATCACTCACTAGGTGTGAGATGTGTAGGTATACAGTCGGTCATATCACTCACTAGGTGTGAGATGTGCATGTACAATCAGTTATATCACTCACTCACTATGTGTGAGATGTGTATGTACAGTCGGTTATATCACTCACTAGGTGTAAGATGTGTGGATATATTTCATAAATAAATTTTTGGGAATGAAACGAGAAAAATTTAATAACAGAACGAAACAAAAAACATTAATTAAGAGTTTCGTTGCAGTTGTTAGAGCACACACCCATGAGAAAAAGCAAGATTCCAGTAATAAAATAAAGACACGAGAAGCCCTAAAAACAAAGAAAGAATAAGTGGACGGGGTCGGGTAGATTAATAGAATAATCCACTGCCAAAAAGATTGGAGGGGAATGAGAGGGGGCGGGGGTCCTTCCGAGTCCAAATTGAAAAACGAGGAAGGAAGCTCACGAGCCGAGCAGATTAGCTCAAGAGGAGCTCGGCAACTGCTGAACGCCAATCGTATTCTCTAATGGTCTGCATTTAATAACGGGAGGAATTATAGCAACCAGGAAGGGTGAGGCTGAGGGAGGAGGAGGTGAAATGGAAAGAAAAAAAAAGAAAAAAGGAATATGAAAATGGCAAGTGAGGTATAAGTGATCCTTTTTTTTTTTGTTTGTTTCAAGGAGGAGCTGAGAGGATTGTTTTTTTTTGAGTGAGGATAAAAAAACTGTTAAAGAGTTGGGGAGAGGACGGTTGTGAAGAGTTGGTCTATGGCGAAAATCTGAGGCTTGTGGTTGGAAAAGATGAACAATGGGAAGTGAGTGATTGTGTAGAGTGAGGGTTCGGTTGAATCAGGGTACTTTGCAACAAAATATAACTTGGGGGGGGGGGGATCTGCTAGAATGGAGTGTGATGTCTGAAGCTCAAAATAGTAATCAGACTCCGATAAAAAGATTTAAATGCCTTTATTAATTGTTCAACAATCTTGTAGATCAATACTCTAAAATTTTTCCCCTGGAGATGCCAAGAAATAATGCAGATATATTTTAGTTGTGACGAATGGCCTTATGTCTTAAATCAACGCTACGTTAATGGTTTTAAGCAGTTCTTGAACCTGTTTTTATGCCGAGATAAATCTGAACATATCAGCATGCAGTCGCACGTATATCGGTGATCTAGCGATTTCCCAGAAAAGTAAGGCTACGTATTCCCAAGACTATTTTTTCCGCCAATAAAACAGTTTCAAATGTAACAAGTTAGCGAATAAACGACGTAGTGAATTAGACAATGGCAACACATAGAGACGTCTGCTCATGGCTTATGTTAGAACAGCCATAAATTTCTGGCTTAAAGCAGGATACCGTGTGTCTAAGAGCCCATCAAAGAGCATTTCTAAGCAATTTGGGAACCGCTGACAAAGGCTTATGTTGCTTTGTCCGTCACATCGGTGCGATTTATTTGGTATAGACATGGTTAACATTTCAATAATTCAGGGGAAAACTCGTCCAAGCTAATTTTATATTTAGTTAACCTGCATTGTTGTGGCATGCCGGCAAATGGTAGGGATAATAAGCCATCCTAACAATAACCAAATCGCCATAGCTACCAAAGCGCTATAAGAGTACACTCGATGCAGTGAATACACAGTTGAAGATAAAGTAAAACTGTGTTAAAAATGTACAAGAGGGGAAATAAAATAATCTCCAGCTATGTGACTTTTTGTGAAGGAGTCTCAAATGGATCAACGTATCCCAAGTGTGGCGATGGAATATGTCGCGGGCCCGACGGTGTCTCTACAGTTTACTAGCAATGGTAATTATCTTTGAGAGCCGAGTAATTATAATGGTTGATGCCATTAGCCCAAACGGTGGATTCATTACCCGTCAAAGTTGAGCCAATTTCGGAGCTATTTCCTCGTCCGCTAACACACAACACTCGAGTGTACAGCAGTCGTGAGCAGAAACCTAAGTTATATAGTCAGAGGAAAAAGTTTACAAAATATTTATCTTTTTAGGAGACCTTTGAGTATTGGTTAACGTCGTCGACTCGTAGAAGGAATATTAAAGAAACCTTTAAAGTAGTGAAAATATGAGGCAGTGATAGAAACGGTGCAATGAATGGGCCAGTTTGGAGGTGATGAGTGGGACAGTTTGGAGGCAATTTGTGGGACATTTTGTAGGCAATGAAAGGGACAGTCTGGAGGCATTGAGTGGGACATTTTGGGGGCAATGAGTGGTACATTTTGTAGGCAATGAGTGGGACAGTCTGGAGGCAGTGAGTGGGACATTTGGGGGGCAATGAGTGGCACATTTTGTAGGCAATGAGTGGGACAGTCTGGAGGCAGTGAGTGGGACAGTCTGGAGGCAGTGAGTGGGACAGTTTGAGGGCAATTAGTGGGGCAGTTTTGAGGCAATTAGTGGGGCAGTTTGGAGGCAATGGGTGGGACAGTTTGGAGGCAATGGGTGGGACAGTCTGGAGGCAATGGGTGGGACAGTCTGGAGGCAATGGGTGGGACAGTCTGGAGGCAATCTGTGGGACAGTCTGGAGGCAGTGAGTGGGACAGTCTGTAGGCATGAGTTGGACAGTCTGGAGGCAGTTAGTGGGACAGTTTGAAGGCAATGAGTGGGACAGTTTGGAGGCAATGGGTGGGACAGTTTCGAGGTAATTGGTGGGACAGTTTCGAGGTAATTGGTGGTAAATGTTGGAGGCAATGTGTGCAACAGGTTTTATGCTATTTGAGGGACATGTTTTATATAAGGTGTGGGACATGTTTTATATAATGCGAGGGACATGTTTTATATAATGCGTGGGATATGTTTTATATAAGGTGTGGGATATGTTTTATATAAGGTGTGGGATATGTTTTATATAAGGTGTGGGATATGTTTTATATAAGGTTTTGGATATGTTTTATGTGACATCTTGGATTCAGCAAGAGTGTCTTTCGATGTGTTTGATCACAATTTGTGTGAGGGTTAATAGAGGAATTATAAAAATGTATTTGGTCAAGGTGCTGTGGTCAGTAGAGCTATTGATACTTGTCATGGATCAGGCAGGGAGGTGTGCAGTGCTGGTTGGAACTGAAAGTACTCACCAGTTATTGACTTGTAATATCGTAAGACCAGTGTCTTGTGCCAGCTGCTTCTTCTGTTCCTCTGAAGGGTACGGGTGCTGAAATGGTAACAAAATAATACGTCATAATAACGTGGTTACTGGGTTTTATTTTATGTTATTGTATTATAATGGTGTGATGTGTTTGACATTTTTTTTTATAACACTGTTCTCTGTATTATAAATATCTTGTTTGAGAAAATAGTAAAGTCGTGCTATGAGAATATTTTCTTGTACCTATTAAACACGTGTAACGTAGATGGGAAGGGAAATCAATCTTAAGTTCTGTGCTTAGTAAAATATATGTAATTCAGACATTTTTGGTCCAGAGTAATACCGAATACAATAAAAGATTAGTAATGTGTCCAACTAGAATCAAATACCCTAATAGATTACTAATGTGTCCAACTAGAACCCATCCCCCTCACTTGTAAATACATTAAAACATTGCTTATGTCAATAATCAGAGGAGTTAATTTTCTATTGTATTCTATATTCTGCTTTGACCCAGTGATATTCAAGCTTTCTCTAAGACTTTGTAGATAACCGGACATGACAACCGAGTAACTATATACATATACGCTATACACACAACACCCACAATGCCCAGAATTAATACTGATTCGGTTCTTCTAGATGTTTTTAGAGACCACCTCACGTGTTCCCCATTGTTAACCGTCTCGGCCCTCATGAGCTCAGTCCTGACATGCCCGGTGCACAGCAGTAAAACTTACGTTTACACAACAATAATACCCTATGACGGCTGTAAAATTCAAATCACCGACTATATTAAAAAATGTGAGAGAGGTTAAGTCTATATGGCCCGGTGCTAAACTAGTGCTAGCACCGTACAACGGGGCGCATGTATTTTATTGAAAGCCTCACCGTGGAATATGTAGTATTGGCATTTTTACGGCGTTCACGTACCCACATCAATAGCCTAGATACCTGCGCACACATTTCCCCAACGCCATCTTGAGTTCAGTCAGTTCTCCCGCCTTTATTTTGACTTCTGTTTACAGCTTTGTTAGGGACAGTTGTTCCTATTTCAGATTAGACCTTTGACACTAGTACACATTCATCCACCAACAATCACTACCAACCTCCTTCCTTCCTGCTAAAACACCAAACGAATGTATTTTCCCTTCGTCACACGTCGTGCATCTCACCTCAATCAAACACAATATGTCTAGATTTTATTTTTAAAATAATAATAATAACCAACATTTCTTAGTCCAACAATACCAAACTGTTCTGAGGGGGAAAAAAGAAAAAGAAATATAAAGACGCTTTGGACTAATACTAGTAATACCATTTTGGTCCCCCCCCCCCCCCCCGCCACACACACAGGTTACTGATTGATGTCTTTAGCTTGCCGTGTTCTCGGTGTTAAAACGCCATTTCCCGGGTGAGTTATGAAATAGGGAAGACATGGCCGCCGTTTGCTAGGCTCATCAAGTACACTGGGTGGCCCGACCCGGGGCTTTTTTTCCTTATTTTATACACGGCGCGTCGACCAGAGGAGGGGAAAAACAAAGGGGCCGTTTAACCTCTCGGCGAGGGAACAACCCGACTCGTCAACCCCGGGGTGGGTGCATCCTGCAGGTTTACTCAACCTGGTAACCTGGCGACTTGGCTGTACCGTGTAAGAGGTGTTCTGGTGAACCGCTGAAGAAAATGATCATACTACATACACAGTCATACATGTAGGCAACCCGTTGGGCCAGTGGGCACTGCCTAAAAACATCAATAATTAAGACATCAATGTAGCTGATACTAAGGTAAAATTAGCTAAGATATATAACTGCTAATTAGACTGGCACTTATGAAGGATGTTTTAAAAAGTTGTTTGTCATTCGATACGTTCAGTCATAAGTCATTCCGACACAACCCCACCCCCTGCACCCGTTCTCCACCAAACCTATGCATACGTGTGTTCCCTTTCATTGTTTCCCTTTTAGTGTCTCTCCCAGGGGTAATAACTCACACAGCCTCGACATACGATACTGTAGAAGAGACGAGCGTGGCCCGAGTGCACATTCTCAACAAGGATGCTTCTTGTCGACATGGGTACTCAGTAACCATTCTACTCTGTGTTGAATCGATACTTTAGCAAGGAATCGACATAATTTAATGTATTACATTTTTTAAAATCCAACAACTTTATATTACTTTTTGAATATCTTTAACTGGAAAGCAAATTATGTCTCAATTAATATGTGATTAATTAAAAAAACCAAGAAAAATGATTTTTAACTCATGTATAAATATTAAAGGGAAGAAATGTATACGATTCCTGTGACAATGTGCCGTATCGCTCTCTCAAATCTCCCCATTGTTTTCAGACATACACCGATACTTAGTATCGCGCCAACGAATCATTATCGTTGCCAGAGAGACCTGTCGCGTCGCGGTCGTACGAGACAGGTTTTGACAACTAGGGTGGGAAATGTGAGGATAAATATCCCCATTATATGACCTGAGATTGTGCCGTCATTTAAGGGAACCCCGCCACAAGCTGGGTTCGAGCAATAATTCTGCATAAACGGACCAGAGTTACTGAACAATTTGCCACGCAAACGGTGGCCGAGTTACAGGGGCAATTGCCAGGGAGGCACACGGGACTGTAGATCAGGCTAGATGAGAGGGGAAGGGGTGCGTGGGTCGGGTGAATAAATAGAAATGGACCTCTTCCGGGGGTCAGACCAAAATTTGGCTGACGCGCGCACTGCAAGGGGTCGGTTCACTGTCAGCAACAGAAGCGGGGATTTTTGAACGTGGTTAAATTTGTCTCCCTCTAATCGCTTTGTCCCGGTGATGTGTGAAATGTCACAATCACGCCGCATGGGAGTGATGAGTGATAGTCACGGTATCACACCTCAGTCTAGATGTCTTATAGTCACGGTATCACATCTCAGCAGCCTATATAGATGTCTTATAGTCATTGTATCACATCACAGCAGTCTATATAGATGTCTGATCGTCACGGTATCACATCACAGCAGTCTATATAGATGTCTAATAGTCAGGGTATCACATCTCAGCAGTCTATACAGATGTCTGATAGTCATGGTGTCACATCTCAGAAGTCTATATAGATGTCTGATAGTCATCGTATCACATCACAGCAGTCTATATAGATGTCTAATAGTCAGGGTATCACATCTCAGCAGTCTATACAGATGTCTGATAGTCACGGTATCACATCACAGCAGTCTATATAGATGTCTGATAGTCATGGTATCACACCCCAGCAGTCTATATAGATGTCTGATAGTCACGATATCACATCTCAGCAGTCCATATAGATGTCTGATAGGGTATCACATCTCAGCAGTCTATATAGATGTCTGATAGTATCATTTAGCGCCCTAAGTAAGTGAAAGTGTAACATTCGCTGTGTCATTCCAGACTCTAGATGAATAATAAACGTGCACCAAATTGTAAAATAGAATGTTGTAAGTTCATCTGTGTTGGCCACGACAGCGTCACCAACTACAACAAAACTGGACAATGTTGAGCAAAACTCTGAATCAATCGGGAAATTTGCGTAAGTCTTAGGATATCAACTTCGTGGCAATTAAAGGTGTCGCTGACTGAAGTTCAAAGTAAACCGTTTCAAAGGCATCAAAAACACAAAAATTACTTTTCGATTCAAATTTATTCGTCGTATGCATCGGTTCTCTGCCCTTTGACCAACAGTTGTCTTTCCCCATCTACGGCCCGTGGTATCGTGAAACTCACTAGCATTTCAACTTGACCATGTCTGGGTGCCAGGGGTGTGCCTTTTAAACGTTTTGTGGTGGAGTTTGTGGGATGGGGACGGCGAAAGGTCAGGGTACAATTTAGTGGTGACCGCCATGATTGCCCGTCGAGTGGAAGCAGGAAACCCCAGGCCTACCAATACCGACAACACGGCTGGGGGTGAAACCAAAATCCAACCACAAGTATGAATCAAGTCTTCTGCTAACTCAAGGCCCAGTGGCGGATATATCAGGGAGTAAAATGATATAGCTCAAATATGAATTTCCTGCTATAAATGAGCCGTAAAAATAGTAAAGTTAAATCTGTAACAGAAAATCATAAACTCCTTAAAAAGAAGATTTTACATTTATTGAAAATGAAAGGAATTGGACGGATCTGGTCCCTTCCTCTGAATACACCTCTGATAGTGCCCTCAGTGCAACTGAAATTGCAATCTAATAAGACTAATGGTGATACCAGCGGATTTCCCGTTCTGAAACGGCAAATTTCACCATTTAGTAGCGAGATTACCGCATTTTGGTGTAAAGTGTTTGAGATTATAACAGTTTTATGACAAGGGGTTTCGTGACGTCACTTGTCATGTTGTCATCTCGCATTACTTTATTTACATCTTTTGATAGTCGGGGCTGTGAGGGCGGTAGAGTGAAGCCTGGGGGTAAACTTCGCCACGTAACAAGTTTTTTGGGGGGAAACATGGACAGATTATAAATATTACACTTTTACAATACATGCGGTTACTGTTCGCTACCTGTTACAAAAACAACAACAAAACATTTAAAAGGGGAGATCTTTTATTTTTGTAATACAACTATCCTTTGGTAGACAATCTTCTCGTATTGTATTAAAAATGTTACTTTTGTTATGAAACCAACAGTTTAGAAACACTGTAAGGTCATCAGTCATGTGGACGTCATGTTGTCGTGTTCGGTTGTTCTTATTCCATGATATAATTAATCTTTTATCAGTCTCGGTAAACATTCTTTTACAGCTATTTTAAACTTTGGTTTGTAAACACGGGGACAGATATGCCATAGCGATGTTGTCCAAAATGTATATTCACTGAGCTAAGTAAGCAACAGGGAAAAAGCCAGCAACGTTGTGGATTATTAAGTTTCAGTTTTCTAGAGCAAATTAAATTTTCTTTCCCATGCTTGACAATTGTAACCTGTATTCTATTTCTGTGATATACTTTTAGTCTCTAGAGTTTAAACCAATCATCTTTCAGATTCAGTGGAAATTAGGAATGCCTCCCTTAGCATGAGATGTTTATATCAAAACGCACACAACGAGCAGAAATACGGTACAATACGAGTCAACAATAAAAACAACTAACAGTCTTAATTCGGTTTAACTTTCCGACGAATGACCCTTGCGCAAGGTCACCTACTCATCTCCCGCACAACACGAGACGAACCGGAAATGCGTCATCTGTCAGCGTGGCTTCATGTAAAGTCAATGGGCTCCGCTGAATTCAAACGATCTCATTTTGGCACATCCTCAAAATCCGAGGAGACCATCCAGGGCGGGCCGCCACTCGTCCGTTGCCGGAGCCCCCCGGAGCCCACAGGACGCTCACGTTCTAACAGTTGTTTATGTCACATTCTTAAGCATTAGGCGGCCCGCAATGGAAAACTCGTCCACGAGTAATGTTCATTTCTCTCGCATGTCCCGTCCGATTCGGCTGTCTACGCGTGTTGACTCCGCATAAATTCCTGATTCGTTCTCTAACCTATGGCGTCATTGGCTTGGGGGTGGGGGGAGGGGATTTCAACAACAAAAAAGTTAAGACGGGGATGGAGTTGTTTTGTTTAGTGTATTGAGAAGCTGGAGGGAGTTTATTGTATGGATATTTGGACGGAGATCTTAGATTAGCGACTATTATTGATATCAAATGCCCCTCCCCCCCACCTATTTGTTACTTGACGAGGTACTTAATTGTAATGCAAACAATGTCAGGTTTTTTTTATGAAGATTTTAAAAATTTGGTAGTCTATATTTTTTTTTTTTAAATTTCAAATAGATCCTTTAAAAAAAAGAGAGAATCAACTCTGATCATTGCCATTGGTGTATAGGACTTGCCTAGATGCTAAGTTAATAAGACGTGTAGAGCTGGTGTGATCACTTAAACGGTTCTTTAACTCTTCTAGCGAACAGTCCAACCATCTTGTCCAAGTTTCGCCACACCATGCGACGGTCACACAGTAGGTAAATGAATTTCCCCGACATTACGGGGCGGGGGGAAACAACTGAGGGTCCGTTTGGGGGGACAGGGGAGGGGGTAGGGGTGAAGTCAACCCACACTGAGATCCGGACTAGTTTGTTAACCAAAACTAGGTTAGCGGCCAACATCTCGCATTAAAAGGCTTTCCGGGACTAGCTTAAAACGTCGTTTTCAGATCAGCACCAACCGTGGCCGTCTTGTCACATCATTCCGGCACCGATGGCCGCCCTTGGACCAGACAAATGAGTTAGCTCCCTCTTTAAGGGGCAACTTCCCTTTCTGTCCTTTTAACATGATTTTTTTTTTATAAATTTTTTTTTAGGATATCATCTTCTGCCCTGTTGTCTTTGTCTCAGTTTTAATTTCAAATGTGCCGCATGGAAGAAATGTGCCGCAATGATCTTATATTATTTTGTGAAATAGGTTTTGTTATATCTGGGGACTTGTATGTGCAGTAAATACTTGTTTATCTTCTGGTATGTGAAGGAAGCCACGTGGCTGTTAATGTGGTCTGGAGAGTGGGTCTATCAGGTGTATGTATGGTTGTGGTCGGGGAAGTGGGTTTAGCAGGTGTATGTATAGTTGTGGTCGGGGGAGTGGCTCTAGCAGGTGTATGTATAGTTGTGGTCGGGGGAGTGGCTCTAGCAGGTGTATGTATGGTTGTGGTCGGGGGAGGGGGTCTAGCAGGATCTCGCTTTTCAAACCTACAAGAGTTTTGAACAAACAGTGACACCATGATGGAATAAGACACATGAATGCATACATCTTACAATTACATGACAATATGCCATGTAACAATAAAACCTCTGCAGCATATATTTCTTCGCAAAACCCCAAACGTACTGTGTGGAGACAGAATGTACAGTAGGAAAGGAATCGGCAAAAACAATGCCATGAGCCCTCTACTTACCAGCTGGCTTAATGATACAGACGAAACAAGGAACATTATCGTGGTGAGTGTAGGCGGGGGGTGGGGGGTGGAGGCTGTTACAAGGGCAAAGCACAACTACCAGGCAATTACTGGAGGCCCTAGTCACTCTGGCAAGTGCATTGCAATAACTTAACTGTCTGGAAGTATTAGTGGAACAATATGTTCTTGAGCCATCGATAGAGTACATTGGTCTGACAATGATGGTAGGTGAGCTACCTACAACAAAAACAACAACTTCAATGTAGATGTTGGACTCCGACCTTGGAAAATGCGTGTTTGTAAAAGGATCGATTTTTAAAAAAAAGATTTGGTTTCCCCCTCCCACTGGTCCGGTCACTGTCACCATGTTGTAAACACAGGTACAAGGAACTGTGATGGGGAAGAAGGTATTTGAAAGGGTTGGGTTTTTTTCTTCTTTTTTTTTCTCATTTTGTTTGTTTTGTTTGTTTGTTTGTTTTGTTTTGTGTTGTAAAAGGCAACTAAGAATAAAAACCTGCAACAGGAGAAAAGTGTAAATTCCCCAATCTAACCCACCCACACAATACATTTGTATTTGTTTAACATAGCGCTACCCCAGCTTGACATAAGTAGGAATAAAATCTATTGTAATTGAAGGATTTTATTTACACACGTTGAAAGCAGTAACAGGTAGAGATTAATGATAAGAAAAAATAACATTGTGGGGAGAGGGGGCGTGCCATCAGCTAGTGTCGCCTGGACATGTTTTCAAAGTAAATATAAAACTATGACGTCATGGCTCGACTTCTAGCAAAGGGACCTATATTGTAACAATAGGTACACTCAGGTCGAAAACATGTGGAACAACGCGTGTAAAGAGGTGGTATTAAGAGAAACTAAAGGTACATTACATACACATTAAATGTAAGCCCTAAACATTAAATCTATGCAAATTAGTTTTCAAATTACAATTACGTAACGTACAACGAATTACGTATCAATAGTTTGAACACACGAGTCAACAGTTAAGAAAAGACATTAAAACGAAAGTACTTGTGTATATAGAAAATGATCACACGTTACAATGAACGCAACCGACCACTAACGTAGCTGACCATTAGAGCCATGGTGCAAAGACGACGATTTCTTAAAAGACAATTATTAGGAAGATCTGCACTGACATTTATATCGGAACTTTGGGATTCAGCGAGTAGAAAAGATAGTAACACATAAATGATTAGTGCTTAATGTTTTGTCCTTGGTTGCTTTACTCCACATAAAGCCAGGAGTGTCATCTCAGGGAGTAAGTTTCTTGTTCACGAGATAAAAGGCGGGTGGGGAAAGGGCGTAGGCCGTAGCCGCTGGAAGATGTACTTCATGGGAATAACAGGAACTCGAGAATTACGTGGGTTCTCGAATAGTATGTATGTGGGCAGGTAGCGTGATTTCGAATTTGTGTGTGTGAAGAAATGGAAGTCTAATTATTATGCGATAGTATGACTTGTCAAAGACAGCTTACGGCTTCACATGTTTATTGTTCAGCTCATTGGCAATACGTACAACCAATGCCTCGTATATGAACATGCCTTTAATACTAGTAATTTCCCGTGATCACCTGACTGTTGTATCATGGTTTCATTTTTTTTTAAAATCCCAAAGCCTCAACAAATCCATAGCCTATGCCCAAACTCCATGCTTAAGATGGAACATACCCCCATTCGAAAAGAAGACACGAGCGATCAAAATTTTTTTAACCTATCGGAAAACCATTTGCGCGACCGGACTATTTGTGCCGGCATTAATCATTGACAACGAGCTGTGCAACATGATACTCTATGCGCCGTCAGTTTTTTTGTTTTTTTTTTGCTTTATATTTTTTTTATTCTTATTTGAATGCCCCATCCCTCCGGCGACCGTACCGCTTTCCTCCTAATGAGAGAGCCGGGCAGCCGGGGCATGCCGCTGTCTACGTGTGCAATTAATAATGATGGTGCTTTGCCGGGGCTCCGGGTGTTGGGGCGGCCTTGGCTCTCTTTGTTCGAGAAGATGTCATCGGCAGCAGATTAAAAATGGGGCTGTAATGGTGACGTCATTTCTTTTTAAAAACTGCTAACAGGCTTTTGCTATCATCTACTATAAAAATATGTGCTTTTCCAGTTGCATCTAGGTATTGATATAATTTAAAAAAAAAAAACGAATATTTAAATTTAGCCAGTCGCAACTGCATTAAAAAAATGTCAGTTTAGAAATTAAAATACTCTTGCTCCAGAATTTTTACCTAAACCCTATACTGTTGTCTTCTTAAAATTACTTTCACAATCCTAGCCAAATACATGTCATCTATTTGCTCACATGGATCCACCGTATCTACGATCTTCTCCACTCATCAACCTCATCATCTCATGCCAAAACTCTTACCTAAAGTTAAACGCATCCCTTTCCAGACTTGTGCACTTTGTGAAAAACTCCCTGTCAACTGGCTTCTTATCTAATTAGACATAAGCGTCCCGCCCCACATACCGCCTTGGCTCTCGCGATGAGCTGTTACTGACTAAAACAGTATCCGTTACCAACTGTTCTCGCCATCCTCGACTGCCTGTATCAGATGTTATCGAGCCCATTCTCTGGCGGAGAACGAATTCTGATCTCTGCACGTGGACACCTCATGGAACAAACAGGGCTTCTAGCTCCAATCATTTACTCTAATTTATGGAAACATCACGTCGGGCTAAGTCTTGGGTGAGTTGATAACTGAAGTTACACATAGTTAGTTAGGATAGAGAAGTTACACATAGTTAATTAGGATAGAGAAGTTACACATAGTTAATTAGGATAGAGAAGTTACACATAGTTAATTAGGATAGAGAAGTTAGACATAGTTAATTAGGATAGAGAAGTTACACCTAGTTAATTAGGATAGAGAAGTTACACATAGTTAATCAGGATAGAGAAGTTACACAAAGTTATTTAGGATAGAATCTGTTATAGGTGCTAACTTTTAGATCTAATGTCCTGACTCTGGGAGAGAAAGTTTTTTCTTTTTTGATCACCAATTATAACTTCTTAATTTTTAAATATTTTTTTTTCAATTTGAAAATATTTTATGTTCACTTTAGGGCTAATACGATTTCATATTTTACAAATGGCCTTCATTAATAGCTTGCCTTTTGATTTGTAAATCAATATAATGCTATTTTTTAAATATTTTTCTACTAAAGAAAAAAAAATTCATAGACCCCAAAAATGACTCGTGGAAAACTTTCTAGGAAAAAAACAAAGAGATCTTGAAACTTGTAAATGTAACTTTTCTCCAAGCCTGCTGCCAAACTCACTCGTACTTGCTAACAGATTTTATGAAAGTATGCCATAGCACTAATAGCGGAACCGGAAACAGACATCTCTGGCAGGATTAACCCCTTTCCCGCCTACCACCCACCCCCCCACTACAAGCTGGAATGCGCTCGCCATCTTCCTAGAAGGCTGCCCTAGAGAGGGTGTTCTCCCTTCCAGATAACTTCATGTAGAGAGACAAGACAAGAGGGTAGCAACAAGGAAACTGATTTGTCATCAGGAAAGCACACGACGATCGGGGAAAGCTGTTAAATAATGAAAGCCAGGTTTTGAAAAGGTTTCCATAAGCGCCCAATTCGTTGCTGTTAGACGGGAAAGCCTTCTTAAGTAAAAATGTTTTTTTTTTGCCCGTTTCGGAGAGGGGGAAAGATGCTGAAAGGGCTTGAAGAGTAGCTCAAAAAATCAGGTTTCCGTAAGTGCGAACTGCTCATCACCGGAAATTTTTTGGTGCGCACACAATTTTAAGTGGATTGTTTGTGTGTGCACCATGACGAACAAAACAGCTCGCCTTGCAAAGGCGTTGATGGTACGTTTGAAGTCAGTTAGGATGAAAATATTTTCCTCAACAAATCATTAATTTCGTAAAATTGAGAAACTCCGGATTTTATTGATTTATTTATATTAGTTTACTGCATGACATTTTTACATTTTCAAATATCATCAAGCCTTTTGTTAACTTATAATAATTATGTTTTTACATTAACTTATTTGACACGTTCAAAATACAGGCACAGGAAAGATTACTTTCTAGTTAGATATTTCAAGAAATATTTTACCATTTTTATAATCGAGTATCAACAGCTATCTAAAGTCATCTCATGTCAAATTGCGGAGCTTGTATTTGTAAGACAATCTTTATCTCTTTGCGGAGCTTCTATTTATAAGACAATCTTTATCTCTTTGCGGAGCTTCTATTTATAAGACAATCTTTATCTCTTTGCGGAGCTTCTATTTATAAGGAAATAATTATTTCTTTCAACAAACTCTCCGAATTTAGCAATACCATCAAGACATAATTCGCCTGTTACTACGAGCCTGAAAAGCTCATTCTTTAGATACAACGAAACCTGCTTATTTTAAACATTTGTTGTCTGGCACAAGTCTTTTCAAGACTACATACCAGGAGAGGAGTTAACCCGAGTAGCCTCCCCGCGTAGTCTATACTCGCCTACCCCTAGAACGCACTGCGTGTTTATTGGGAGCAGTTTCCCGGAGCCGGGAGGTTAAAGAAATTGGCGCGTTATTACGATGACTCCATTCAGAAAGATGGGGGCTGAGTGTATTGGCAATTGCATCAGCGGTGATTACGGTTTTCAAACAGGCGCTCCGGCGGCCGTAACCTTTGCCAAACTGTTTTCCCGGAGAAGAAAAAGAAAGAAAAAACTAGAGACGGGTAACTGGATTAGTCCCTTCCCTGCGTCCAAATTGTTCCAATTTTCCCTGACCCTTTTGTCTGGCGCGGCCAAAACCCGGGAAGCCCAAATTGTATTTATTTTCAAATTGCGATTAATAGATAAAAAGAATGAAGAAAGGTTGAGGGGCGGGACGGGAGGAAAGGGCCCAATCAGTTGAAGCCAGTCATCGCCCGGTGGCCAGGCATCTCGGGTTAAAAGCATTTGCCGGGCGAGGTGGTCCCTCACAATGCTTTTAGCAAACTACATTGATTCCGAGAAATTTGAATTACTGGTGCTATTTACAGTAGTCTGGATGAGCAGGTCGCGCCATGCCGGGAAAGATGGCGAGAAAGGAAAGGAAAATATGAAACGCTGCTCTGTTGTTCTCATTCAGATTTTTTTAGAACAGTTGTAAGTAATCTAAATAACAACGCAACTAAACACCGATTACAAATATGTTAGTAAATTATTGGGTATCATTATTATTTATTATAATTATAATTAATGTTTTAAAGTATGCGTACATTTTAAAAAAACAAAAAACAACGTTAAAGCCATTTCTTTATGTCTCCTGAAAACTCCAAACATTACGGTTTGCTTACTACTTTTAACTTTTAAAGAAATGAATAAATATGCTTACTTCTCTAAAATACATTTTTTCAATATCTCAGTGTTTATTTAGTCTGTTTGTTTAACTTGACATCAAATCTATAGCTTACAATAGGCCGTATGAAGCTGTATGCAGCATGAAATATTAACACAAATAGTGCTAAGAAACGACGGGAATAAGTCCACCACGTAATAGATCAACAAATTGATGGAGCTTTTTGAAAACCACTGAATAGAACCTGTCCCGTTCCACTTTTCCCAAATTCGCCATTACCCCACTCCACATCTTATAAAAATACACTGAACCGAAAAACTCCTCCCCAGATAGACGCCCTTCCTTCAATTTGAATTCACGTGGCGTCTCGTGGTGCTTTAAGCGCAAATCTACCCCATCCTCCTTTCGGTAAGCGCTTCATCAAAACTCAATCATGCAGCATTGAACAGTTTACCAAGCCCCGAAGCCCAAGAAGCGGCACATCTGAGACTCGGTTTGGGGGAGGGGGTGGAGGAGGTCTGAGCTTTTCGGGACAAGGATATTTGGGCTTTTCTCATCTTGATGGTTTTTATTGGAGCGAATGGGGAATTTATTAATTTTTTTTTAAAATGAGAGGTGGTAAAATGGAATTCAAACCTTTAAAACTAATAACATATCTTATCTTTACACAACGTTTTTCAAAGTGTGCTTGGAAAGGGGGGGGTGTATAATAGGCGACACGGATACCCGACTGCAAAAGTAATATAGTCCAAACACGCGCCATCTCACACGTCACGTGTGCAGGTCTATCTGGCCCAGGAGGGACAGATCTGATGCTGTCAACTTGATCCGCCGAGAGGACCTGGAGCCCGAGCGACCAAAGCCCAAAACTAACACCCTGTCGTGAGCAAGCAGGACTGGCCTGTCACTCAGTCGGCCGTTTCTCATTATCCGGCGGAGAGCTTCCTAAGACAGGGTCCCGAAGACGCCTTGCATCTACCAGGGTCGGAGGGATTACAGGAGGAACCCACGATCATCATACCTCCCCACGACCACTGACAAGATGCAATCCCGGGATTCCGAGATCGAGGAGGGGAGAGTCGTCTCACTTTCTGACACCAGTAAACAGGAATTAAGGATAAACACGGATTTCATTAACAAATATCTCACTAAGGTTTAGTTAGAAATATACACGCTCTGTCCGACACTCTGCTGTGTCAAACGGGTAATAATACCTTGATATATACATTTGATGTATGTACACGAGGGTCAATTGATTGAAAAATTTTCGATTTTAAAATATCTTTATCACTGCCTAGCACACCCAGATAAGACTTCTGATAATTTTACTACTAATGAAAGTCTTGAATTCCAATGATTTAAATTTGAGCTAATGCCAGCGTCTGATGAAACTAAGCGTGTCTAGATCAGGGGTCTCCAGTCTTTTATGTGGAAGGGCCGCAATAACTTTAAAACAGCAGTTTGGGGGCCGACTACTAGCCCGCAACTAATAAGTTTTGTGGTAAACTACATGTAATTTTTTTTCAGATTAAAAGGTCATCAGGAGCCGGATCAGATGGCCTTGCGGGTCGCATCTGGCGCGGGTCGTAGTTTGGTGACCCCTGGTCAAGATTGTTCAGCGCGTAAAATGAATGCAACTAGAAGATTTATAGAATTATACAGTAAAGTGGATGGTTTGGTAAAGTGGATGGGTTGTTAAGGTGGATGTGTTGGTAAAGTGGATGGATTGGTAAAATCAAAGTGGATGAGGTTTGTTTTTTTTTATAGATAGTCGATGATTTGGTATAGTGGATGGGTTTATATAGTGTTGATATTGTGTATATATTATTTTGACCATGGTGATTTACAATAAAACAACGTGTGCCATAGTAAAAGACTCACCGATAAATGTTGAAATAACCACGCTCTCATTATATTTGTTGCCACTTTAGGGAAAATTCCGCGTTTTTTATTCCTCTTGGAGCCCCGTTCATCATCCTCATCAGCCGTGCCCTCCCCGGAACCGACACTGTTGTCTAGGCCGTCACCTGGAACATACAAACAGGTCATAATATAGAACTTTGGAACACACAAACAGGTCATAATATAGAACTTTGGAACATACAAACAGGTCATAATATAGAGCTTTGGAACATACAAACAGGTCATAATATAGAGCTTTGGAACATACAAACAGGTCATAATATAGAGCTTTGGAACAAATCATTGCAATAGAATTACTGGTTAATTGGACATTTTTATAGATACCGTCAGAAGATTTAACTGGTCATGTGAATTAAATAATTGTAATGGTCAACTCATAGCAGTGATAGCGCACTTGTCAGTGGTCAACGAGAAATAGCGAGTGCGGCTGTCACAGATAGACAGTGACACACATAGAGTAAACATTTTAGGCTCTTTGTTCATCTTTGATCATTTCATCACTGAGGATTTTCTTTTTCCAATGAAAAAAATGTCACCTTGTGTTTGCTAAAACTTCACCGAGCGTTACATTGATGGAATTGAAAATAGACAAAACAAAACAGGTGATTCTACTGAATAATACTGAAACTTGACCAAAGCCCATGGCAAACAGACAGGAAAAAAATATCATCAGTTCGCTGATATTTATGGCAATTTAATATTTTATAATTTATATCCGAATAATCCGATGGATTTCCCTTTTATTGATTCGAGTAATGATAGCTTCAATTTGTAAGTCTTAGTAGGAAGACCGTCCGGCTTTGGTGCGTTTATTGGTCATTTTATTCGGGTACTCTGTATTAAATGAAACTCTGCTTAGAAGATATAATACAGTTTGAGGTTAGGTTTGGGATGACGGGTAATAGTTTAAACTAATTTTATAATTTAAAAACAAAAAACAACAAACATTTGTTTAAAGGAAAATGTAATTTAAAAATGTGTTAACCTGTAAAGTAGGAAAACTCCATTTTCAATTTAACTGTCAGCCTCTATCCCCGCCTCCCCCCTCTCCTAAGGAAAAAAAAATCGGCTGCAATGTAAACACTGCAAACAAAATGCGAACATGGACTTTTTAGATGGAGAATTTATCTTTAGTGGCCAGGCATCTTGAACCTGACCACGGCGCTTGTCAATCACGTCACGTGCACAGGTAACTCTTGATATTGACCTGCTCCATACCTACCACCGACAAGCCCTCCCCCTAACGGCCACTCGTGAAAGACAAAGTCTAGCTGCCAGCGTTTAATTGCCGTGTTCCTTTGATCTCAAACATGGGCTTCTGACACGGCCATTTGACGCACACATTTCAGACATTGTCTGCCTCAAGACTTTTGGTGTGCCAACGACTTCATAGAGCAACACAACTACAACAATTTACATAATTCTCTATGGATTGGTGTTTTTGTGGGGGGGGGGGGGTTGGTTGGGGTGGGAAGGTGGCGTAATGTAATTACAATTTTCTGTAATTAAAGTTTTTTTTTTTTTAAACTTGAGTTATGGGAATTTCTTGGGTTTTTGCCAGGCATTGTGCATGTCGAGTCTATGGTTTGTTATTCCAATAGGAAACATCAAAAAAAGAAGAAGAGAGATTTTGTTTACTGGGGGTAAAAATGATCTCAAAACGAGACGTGGTTGTAATTGAGTCGTAAGTGTTGCATTAAATTGAAGTGGGCTTTTGCTTGGGGAGGGGGGTAGCTTTTAAAAGTTAAGTCAAATTGCTATAGAGTCAATAGGTCTTAGAATAAACTCAATTTCCGCTTTGATCTCATCTGCCTAGCCATTAAAAAAAAAGAAAAACATCCCATAAGAAAAGTCAGATGTTCAATTAAGCGCAGATTTCTTGTCAAACTTTCGGCGCATTATGTTTATCGGTTGTTTTTGGGGAGTCGCTTTCGTTTCTTCCTTTCATAAACGACTTCAGTTGAAACACGAGAAATTTTGGGATACAACTTCTAGTGTTTATAGGGCAGTGAGGTTGTGTATAAACACTGGTGAAGAGCTTCATTATTCTTGGAGCTTGACCTCATTGACCACACCTGTCCATGTCAGACTTTACAGGACGTAAGAGCTTGATAATAGTGCGTTTTTTTTTAAAAAAAAGACAGTTTGTACTTTGTAAATTAATCGTAGGATAAGAAGTCTAAAACACAAATGTTATCAATATCTAATTGTACGTTTACTCGCTAAAAAAGAGGGCTCTTTATGCAACATAAGACCGTTCAACTTTAATAAAAGATATTTCATGACTTGGAAGTCAACCTGATCAGATCCACCATTGGTCCAACAACATACCAACTCCAATATAAACTATATCAAACAAATTAAAAATTTAAAGAACACTCAGTATAACTAAGTAGTCCTGGTTGACTTCTATCACGATTGCATTCACTCTTTCCCAAAAAAACGCACCATTTCGGAGCTTAATCATGTTTACAAAAGACACTGATCAATCGTCAAAGAACTCAGGCCATAGTTACGGAGACTTTAAAAAGGTTACAATAACTGCCCGAGGCTTCCTAAAGTCATCCTGCCATGGAAACGGCAAAAGCCGAGTTATTGTTGAAAAGAGAGAGGGTCGAAGCGGCAATGCCATCCGTGTGGGCTTTCCCGTTTAACCCAATCAATGGGACGGGAGTTTTGCTGTTTGCGGAGCTCGTTGATCCGACCAGCGCTATCCCCGCGCGTTAAATAAACGCGGCTTGTTACACACCACGATCGGATAAACCCGAATTAGAATGCGCACCAATTTGTACCCTTCACTAACGCCTTCCCTCTCAAAAGGAGGAGGGGGAATGCACTTGACTCGGGAAACGCGAGTGTGTGTACTGGCCGGCCAAAGTCAACAGATTTGGAGGCATCGCTTCCCTGTTCGGACAAAAGGAAAAGTGGTATCAGAAACCGTGGACCGGAGGAAGGTGGCAGTTTCTCGGCCGGCTAATACAAAGGGTACACAGCAGGCGGAGACATTAGAAACGGGATTTCAGCTTTAGGCAACGATACACATTCGATTACTAAGCCAAGAAAATGGCCGAACGAGAGGGCGACGCCAGTAAAATACGGAGCTGACAAACGGGCGACAATTAAACGATCTTTTTACCTCTATGCCACAACAAACGGCTTTATGTTATAAGCTTTAGGGGCATTGTTTGGCGGTGCCCTAACGGAAAAAACCCACCTCTAAATTGTCTAAATCGGCTCTGAAATAATAATTATATTCTAATATAATTTGTGGAATCAAAGATAGCATTTACGAAAGTGTGTTTTCCTTTTACATCTAAATTCTCGCATGAAGATTTTTATGGTTGCCATCGAGACAAGGCGTATGTTGGTCCAAAAATGGCTGCGTTCTCGTGATGTCTGCCATTTGTCAACAAGAGGTGAGCCACGTCCCAAAGTCAGAGATTCCTACATAATGTAAAAACGTTTCTGAATGTGTTCAACAACTAAAGATCACGGTCAATTCGGGCGGACGCCCACCTATCGTGCGAGGTACTCATTACCCCCCTCCCCTCCCGTTCATGTGTACCCTCTGTTCGCGTTAAGCGAATATTTAGGCAACACAAGACACCCATAGCAGGGCTTGACAAAACAAGGAATACCACCGCACCCAACCCCACCCCATTTTTCTCACCCGTTGTCTTGTGCAGTTGTTTTTCTTCTGAACTTCTTTACAAGTTAGAAAAACTTTTTCCCCAGATCGAGAGTGTAATTTTCAGGGAGGGGGGGTGCACGGCGTCCCCCTTACGGTGATTTCCATTGTGTTGTTTGTAACCAGATACTCTGTTGATAATAAATTTGGCCAAAGGGAATTGTAATCAGAGGGGGGTTAGATTACCACGAAGCCAGTGGGAAGGCATTCGTGGTGGTAGTGGGTGTGCGTAGTGGGACGGGAAAAGAGGGGTGTGGGTTAATTTTTTTTAATACTTTTTTTTCATCTTCTTAAGACTTAAGAAGGTTTGGGGATTTTAGAGTCTTGATCGTTTCAAAGTGAGAGCTTAGATGGAGATATAAAGGAAGACGAGGTTGGTCAGAGCTAGGTCTGAGGTGAAGTAAATTACGTGTGTCTACGCCATATGAGATGTTATGGTGGGAAAAAACTTTTATTGGTACATAGATATCCGGGTATGAGATGATAGGGTATAAATAAACATTTATTGGTGAATAAAATACGTGTATCTGAGATGCTAGAAAATGCCAGACAAGAGACTCGGAGCATTTAATATGTTGCAACTGCTGTTAATATTTAACACGGGTGAAGAAATTTCCCAAACACCAAGGCAGTCAATTGTATTTGACAACACCTGAGTCAGCCTACTGTACTGGACAACACCTGAGTCAGCCTACTGTACTAGACAACACCTGAGTCAGCCTACTGTACTGGACAACACCTGAGTCAGCCTACTGTACTGGACAACACCTGAGTCAGCCTACTGTACTGGACAACACCTGAGTCAGGCTACTGTACTGGACAACACCTGAGTCAGCCTACTGTACTGGACAACACCTGAGTCAGCCTACTGTACTGGACAACACCCTATGTCAGTCCAAGGAACCTCAGTCATCCTAAATACAAGTTAGTCCACAGCACACGAATATCCTTACAGTGAGGCTTGACAGAAAAACTCAAATGACTTTGCAAGCAAGGCGGTAGAAGTAAGTGCTATAGATATACTTCTATGAATGATAGACATAATTAGGCAATATGAGTTGCGACCAGAGTTTACATGTACGGCAGACGTCAATCTGCTAGATACAACTGTCTCGCCACAAATCACGTGACACGATTAAGACTGATCGCCTAATTATCCTTGGAGCCTAGGGCTTGGTGAAAAGAGAATGTATGTATGTTATGGGGTAAGGGAGGAGGGAGAGATAGAGAAAGGGGGTTCATCAGAATTGCTTAATGGTGCTCCCACCCCCGGGCATCTTGCGGGATGTTTTCTTCGTCCTGACCAGTAAACAACAATCATTGCCTTCATTATCTGCTACTAACCTCATCGCTGGCTTCGTCGACGTCTACGTTAGAGGGAACAATGTGGCGAGGGAGACGTGAGCGGGGAGAGGGGGATCCCGAGTGTAGACTGGGAAGGGCTAGGAAGAAAATGAACATTAGGCGCAAATAGCCCTTCACTGTCAATCGATGTCCAGTCGGCCATCAATCACTCGGATGTGGCCTCGGGCGGACTTTTAGAAGTAGGGCCCTTTGGCTGATCAGGTTAGTCCGTTAGACAGTGCTTGTGTTATTGAAAGCGTTTACTCCTTCCCTACACCAGCGTCAACGCCCCACATCTCCCTTTCTCATTTTCTTTATCCCAAGATGCCTGAATTCTCTTTTCTCCATTCATGCAATTGGTTGCGCATATGTAACTTACAGTGCATTCTTATACTTGCATCGTGTGCTTGAATGATTCGTGGTATAATATAGTGTTGACTGTAGACCTAAGTGTTTGACTTTCATCCCACCTCTCAAATACACCCAACACCGCATATCAAGCAAATGCAATAAAGCCGTGAGGATTTGATGTCTAGAATCCGAAAACTTATCCTCTTGAAACAATTGTCATCTATTTCGCACTGTACGGTACGTTTAAAATAACTCTTCCCAGCCGCAATAAATCAAACTATACTCCACCATAAGGGACCGGGCACTAAAGTATCAATTGAAAGATTGAATATGTATTTGGAAAAAATAATTTGTTAACATATCAAATAATTATGATTTTGCGTGTAGTGTTTATGGTTGGGGGAGACGGGGGGGGGGGGGGGATCCCACTAATATCATTTTTTGTTAAAATGCAAAACTGAGTTTAGTCGATAAATCTCAGTACTATAACTGTCATATTTACTTGTAAGGACAGAGTTGCCCTTCGTGGTTATCAGCGAAATTGTTCGCGTGGTGGTCAGGAGTGCCATCAGGCTGTAATGACGTGTAATAAAGGCCCATAAACCAGATCTGATGATGTATTTGTGTCCATTTAGCAGCTTGTATTAGCAGAGGAGAATCTGTTGGTGGTCATGTTAGAAAGGCAGCTGTATAAGAAATTATTGTAAACGTTAAACCATTCCTTCCGTTAAACCATTCCTTCCGTTAAACTATTCCTTCTGTCAAACAATTCCTTCTAGAAATGTATTTCAGTTTAATTATTATTTTTATGGATTTTTGAAAGCTGTTAATGGAAAGATTTCATTGTAACTTATTATCTTAATCCGACTTCTCGCCTCTTCACGCTCGTTAATTAGCCGTGACCTTTGACCTGTGGCCTTTCATTTCTTTTAACTGGCTTGACGTTCCTCACCACAATGCCCATGATCGAGTTCCGGCCGGGGAACTTCCTCTGCCAACAACGGCGTGTGTTAGCGGTCAATCTGGCGACCACCCCCACCCCGAGGCAAGGTGTGATCAGTTAAAGACCATCTGTGGTCGATATTGAGGGCCTTATTGTCGCGTGCCCCCGGACGATCGGCCGCTGATCCCGGTCGTTAGCACTTTTTAAACTTCCCTAAGTGATAACACCAAACAACAGTGGCCAGATTTATGTCATTCTGTGTGATGAGCCACCCAGAGTGCCAAATTTGATGTAGATGATACCCTCACAAAAATAATAATAACATGTACGCACACAATGGCCTCTTGTGGAGTAGAAATTTTACTTGTTTCCATGGACAGCTCAAAAGTTATATTAACCTAATAATTTATTACTCGACTAATTCAAATGTTTTAATATGACATCGTTGTGCGTTGTCTTCTATTCGATTCTTGGCTTAAAACACTTCTCATTGTCAGCGAAATGACTGGACACACGGCCTAGACAATTGATTCTGGCGATGATTTATAATTTGATGTTTACTTTTTAGGTCGAGATTGCAACCACAGAAAGCTATAGATTAAATTTACTTCGCGAATTCATAAAACCTTAACAAACTTAAGATACTATTAACTTATTTTTACGGCTGATATGAAAAAATCTCGACCGATACGTCATGGCGCTACTAGTTGCTGGAAAGGAGAGTTCTATAAATTCAAAAGAATTTCAAAAGGGAAGGTTTTAGGGTTAGTGTTAAGTATAGCCTTAGAATTTTCGGAAACTTCAAGATTTTAGGGTTTGGGTTAGGTATAGCTATAGAATTTTAATTTTAGCTTTTTAAGGACGTGCCATAACAACAAAGATGACCGCTGGTAATGACCGTGACCTCACGGTCGAGAGAGATTCTTCATATTAACCATTTTTTCAAACTCCTTTTAGACACACACATCGCGAAGCATTTATTTAATCACTCTAAGCCTTAACCCAAGTATAATTAGCTAAATTTTAAAATATCACGGTTATTAATTAATCCCGATAGATTATTTATAAAAACAGAATTTACACCCCCTCCCCTCAAAAAAAATAAAATAAAATAAAAAAGAAATTAAAAAAGAAAAAAATCAGAACCAAAACAGAATGTAAACAAGAGCTGGATGTCAACATTCTAATTGTGTTCTCTTCATTTGTAGACTTGTATACATTTGACTTTATTCTATTGTATACACGTGCTTTGTTTCTGATCAATAAACTATTCCCCCATTCCGCCTTACCGTGACTCGAATGACCCACCGCTGAGAATCTCCGCCGGCCCTGCAGATAATGGATAAGACTATAGATTATCTTGCCGGTCTATAAAGATAATCACGATGTCGACGACACGGCTCCAGGGACGGCCGACCGGCAGCGTCTGAGGATGACAGGTCCAAATAGGCTGCCCAACAGCCAAGTGGGTAGACTCCTAGAGGCCGGCCTCCTGCGATTGGCAGGTCTATTGAAGATGTGAGGCCAGGGGTCGATAGGAGGGTTTAGAGGGCTTGTTGGAACTTGTAGTTTTTTCTCTCATTTTGTTTTTGTTCCATTTCCTTGTTGATTTTTAGTTTTTAAGAAACCTTTTCCCCCTATCGTTTCCTATTTTTTCTTTATAGTTTTATTCTTTAGTATTTCCACAAAAAAAAATGTGGGAATTAAACGAAATAAACCGGATCTTAAACAAAACAAATTCTGCGTCCACGTATGTGCTGAGAATGTTGAGAAATATGTTGACAACAGCGAACTTCTACACAGGTATGTACTCCTGGTTTGAGGCAGTTAAGCTAACGACACCCCGCCCCCAACTTTGCCCCATCCCCGGCACTAATCCAAAAGCCTCACACAGTATTTGGATGAATAAAACAAGACTGAACAAGTTGCTTTTGCTATTACGTTATTATTGCTCTTGTCAATCTGCGATGTGACTGATTCTTTTTGTGTGAGGAAAGTGTAGGGCCTACATGGGTTTATTTGACTGAGATTTCAAGGAAGTTGAATAGGAGAATTAGAGTGCTTGTGATGTTGTGTGCGAATATAAAGGTTTGTGCGCAAGCGTGTGTTTGAGGCAATGTTCTCTCTAAAGTTCGTTGGTCCTTGTTCAAATAAGCACAGTTGCAGCTATTTTGGTGAGCAAAATTTTATAACCCACAAGCACATATATATTATCCTATTCAAAATTTGCTGCGCGGCAGATTTAAACTGCCGCGCAGCGGCAAAGCTTTAAAAACAATGGTCTGAAGATTTTGCGGATGTGTATCTAAGAGAGTGTGTATGTGGATTTGTTGTGTGTGGATGCGTGTGAGGTGTGTGTGATGTGGGTGAATGATGTATGTGGATGTCTGTGAGTGTGGTAAGGGCTCCGCTGTCATCAAGTAACCGATCCACGCCCAGATGACAGGTAAAAATTTGTTTACCAGCAACTGTTGAAAAACTGTTGTAACGTAACACTCGCGATGACAGACTGAAAAAAAAGAAAGTGCCGCTAATTTGTTGGTGGATGGAGACGAAATTATTTCTCATATACATCCGGGAACGTCAAAACGCTAAAATGTATTCAAATTTATGGCTTTGTTCAAAATAGAGTAGAATCTTCCGACTGGCTTGCCCATTCGTCACTTTATCATTGAATGGTCAGAATGGTGTTAATTAATTAAACTATTTTCTTGAAGATGTAAAGCAAATTATGAAAATAGAGAGGGGGAGGGTCGCATCTCGTATTTGTTAAATACCCGTTTGTGAGACTTTATAAGTAAAATTTTCCGCAAAATTGTTTTTGTTACAGTAAAAGACTTTTAAAATTAAACAATACAAAAATCCCTTAATCCTATTGCACCACTGGTTATTTTGTTCAAATATATTCTTGTTGCCATCACCCGCGTTGCCCTCCCTTCGCCTCCCAGGCAACTGTTTCCTTAATTAAGCCGGTATTGATGGCGTGTTTTGAAATGTGATAGTTCCATGAGTGAGAATCAGACGGAGGCCTACAGGAACAACACACATGAGCACCGTGGTTTTTCGGAGAGTTTCAGTTGTAGCCCTCAAGGGAGACAAACAGCATGCAGGGGAGACAACCGGAGCCGATATGACAACTATAAAAATGCAACAACTCGATGTCGTTGAGTCTGCATTTAAAAAGACAAACAGTACATTTATCATGACGAAAAACGTTTAAACAGATACTTCCTTTTTTTATTTATTTATTTTTTTTTTTACTATTTTTAATTTTAAAAAAACACCAAAAACTTTGACTTTTGTTTCAAAGGGACTGGCTTGCATGTTGGTTGTAATGGCGCTTGTGAGACGTGGTGAGATGTCAAATCTAAAAAAAAAAAAATCATTGATCGTTGGTCTGGACTAGGCGAGTGTTAGGGTCTCACTGGGGAGGCGGTGGGAAGAGCTGCGCCCAGGGAGGGGTGGAGTGGGGGCTGGAGACTTTGGGCGGGTCCCGGAAGACCAAAGTGGCGTGTGGCTCCTTCACGCCATGCGTCCAAACTTCTTCCAGGCGCCCAGTCAAGGGAGCGCAGGAAATGATCTCTGAAAGGGAGTGGGGTAGGAGCACATGGGGGTGGTAAAAAGGGGGAGGGGTGAGTATGAGAGACGGTGAAACTGTCTGACTATCTATTGGTAAGCTCTTGTGTTTGTGTTGTCTTGTTTGTCCGGTAAAATTTAAACTGTAGGGGAACGTTTGTTGAGTAAGGACTGCAGGATTAAATTTAATCTATTTAGTTATTATGAATTTAAAAAAATATTGACAAAAAACAAAACAAAACAACATATATGTAAAAAGATTAACATTAAATCCACATTCGATCATATGGCGATTACATCCTACAAATCCCATTGGTTTTGTATAATGTTAAATCAATTGTAGTATTGAATTCATAAAACCAAAATCTCATGGACTTTAGGATTTCATTATGGGAAGCTCGTAGCATTCACCACAAGAAGGCCAAGTTAAAGAACATTTCAAAGAAAGCCACTTGATTTTTTAAAGGACGGTCCCCATTATCTAGTTGTCTCGATCTATTAACCAAACCCAAATCTACCAGTTTTATACCAACTGATTAGACCATCTTTTTAGCTGATTACCGAATTCCTGTCTCCGCTCTTACTTCCCTACCCTTCCCCCACTCCATTAGTAACTCCACCATCAACTCAATATATTTCTCTTTCGGGGTTGCCCCCCTTTCGTTTCCTTGTGTGTGTCACAGAGCGAGTGGTAGCGGTTCATTAATAATTCATGAATTCATCAGATTCCAAATATGACCTCCTGCAGATTTCTTACTCGCCTTCTATCGGAGATTATCAGCTGGCCGGCCGGATAGCCGACCGGTTCCATGTGTACGTCAATAACACGGACCCGTAGCGTGGACTACTCCCTCGGTCGGGGCCAGACCTTTCTATATTTTTGGGCCATAAACATCACAAGCCCCGCCATCAACATCTCGGGTGTTCCCGTTGGACTGTTGACACAGTTCTCTTGTCAGGAAGATTTTAGATTTCTCTCAAATCTTTTTTTTTTCAATTTCTAATATTATTCCCCTCATCCGGCGCCTCCCTCCCCTGTTTTCAAATCTCGGGGTCTGTTCTCATGTTCCCTCTCAACGAGATAAGCTGTGTTACTAGGTAGACGGCCCGGATCGCTGGTCGTTGGAACGATGACGTCATGCTATATCAAAGTTGAATTTATTTCTCTTTTTTTTATGTATCACTGCACTCTCGCATACAATTTAATGGGGCCTGATCGGGAGCAGGGGCGGACCTGATCGGGAGCAGGGGCGGACCTGATCGGGTGCAGGGGCGGACCTGATCGGGTGCAGGGGCGGACCTGATCGGGAGCAAGGGTGGACCTGATCGGGAGCAGGGGTGGACCTGATCGGGTGCAGGGGCGGACCTGATCGGGTGCAGGGGCGGACCTGATCGGGAGCAGGGGCGGACCTGATCGGGTGCAGGGGCGGACCTGATCGGGAGAAGGGGTGGACCTGATCGGGTGCAGCGGCGGACGTGGGGTATAAAGGCGGGAAACAAATAAACAACACCGAATAATTACTAATTAAAACTTGATTTACTTTATAAAAAAATATTTTTTAAATGACGAATGTTGAACAAGTAGGTAAAAAATTATTTCTACTGATTTGTTAAATGAACAAGACATTTGAATTATTTTTAATTTAGCTCAAACGAATGAGAAATACCAACCTTTAATAAAAAATATCAGGCGAAATTGAAACTGATTTTTACAGAGATATTGACGCCCAAGCGGTGGTACAGACAGCAAAATGAGATAAACTTTATAAATTATTAAATATTTTACTTCTTATGATTAATCACATTCACTTTAGTAGAACGTGAAACGAACCGTGTTACAATTGTTACTTAAAACTGACACAAGGCCTATAAATTATACTTAGAGGAGATGAAAAAATTTAACGAATTAATAAATTATTGTTGTTTGAAAGACGGTTAAGAGAGGAGGGGTGGGATAGGAGGGATTGGTGGACAGACGCAAGAACAAAATTGTCGGCAGACAGGATGAAAAGAATGAGCCAAAAGGGTGGGAATGTGAGAAGGTCCCGGGAAAAGGAGTGAAGGAAATTGTATTGTCAATCTAATCGCATAATGCATGACTGAGTCAATGGGCCGATTCTGGCGGCCAAATTGCTCCAGTGCTGTTCGCCTATCGATCGGTTCCTCCACTACAAGACTCCCACACACCCTGGCAATGGCTCTGGTCTTAACCCAGATTGAAAACTCAAAAATAAAAACTTGGGGGAAAAAATGAAAATTAAACTTGAGAGGAGGGCAAAAGCAAATAAGATCCAAGAAAACTTTCAAAAACTTAACTTACAACTATTTCACTGTTAACATTTCAAGTGTGTTCACTCAAAAAACAAAATGCATTAGATTGTTAAGTGATTATAATTTTATGGAAAAAACTTTGTATTTAAATACTGGTCTTAATTTTTAGGGTTTTAGAATATCCTTAAAATTCACTAAACGGCGAACAGCCGAAACTCCTCACTGAATAACCTTTTTCTTCTTTTCTGGTGCCTTCGGGGGTTGATTAATTATTGGCGCAAACATAACATGCCACGGGATGGGGCATTGAACAAACACGCTTAGTTTTGGGGTGGTGGCCGGCATTATGTCAAGTTGGGTGTCCAAACAACTTCACTGCTCGAGTGGGATTGTTTGTGTGTTTGTCTGGGCACATTTTGGGACCACACTCCGAGCGGGCTGAAAGAAAAGGGAATTGTGAGCTGGCTGATTTGAATAGAGTAATTTGATAATTGAAGATGACGTATTCTCAGCTCAGAGGACAAATACATTTGTGAAACGGATTCCAAGTCAAAATGAAAGAAAAATAAGCAATAACGGTAAATAAAATTTAAGACTACAAAAACCATGACACCATCAAGATACACCCAACATTTAAATATTAAAAATTCAAAATCAAACCAAAGCCACCGATATAATGAATTACCAGGGCGGCGAAGAAAAGAGAATAATAAAGGTGAGGTTCTGTCCATGTCATTGGTCAATGAAATGATGAGGAATGGTTGATTGGACACAGGCCATTATATTTTTTGTTCTCGGTGATACACATGAGGTATCAGAAAATGGGAAATCCTTAATAGAACCTATTTGACACACTGTGTCACAAGATCTCTGTGTGAGGTCAACAAACGTGTGGTACCTACAAGCAGAAGGTGGTTTGCTTTCAGTCGAAATTCTATCTCACGTAACTGAAATTCTACAATTTTTAAGAGCTTAAAAGCAAAATGGAAAAAAAAATCAAACAAAATAAAAAAAACTAAAAAGAAAAAAAACAACAACAAAAAACAACAGCACACCACTTTAGATTTTCTAAGGGGGATAACTCAAATTTATCAAACACCAAAACTATGTCCTTTGACATCGTACGAGTCCTCCCCACCCCAAACCCCTTCACCAAACTCGTGCAAGCTGTAAGATGGCCCTCGTGTCGCCTCTCGCGCTTTAATAGTCTGATGGAAGCCCGTTTTTGGGCAAATATAATTGGAAGCGGTTCCCGGCTTCAATCTAATTAAACTGGTAGGAGCCGCCTATTGATTCCACGGCGCTGCCTCAATCAGGCGAACACATTACCAATGAGGGGGTCCCGAATCGAAAGTCACCCGAGGGTTTCGGAGGAGATTCTCGCTCGTGCGTCCATTTTCTAATATTCATCTTTCTTTCCTTTCTAAGAAGGGAGACGGAAAGTGTTTGTGTGTGGGTGGGGATGGTAGACACGATATCCTGGCGCCGATGCTAATATTATCTCCCCCCCGCCCTTCCACCGGCCGAATATTTTCTTGCCTTTATTTTCTCCATGGGCTGGAGTCATGTTAGCGGCAGCCAGGCGAGACAGTGGACAGGGGAGATTAGGTTTACATTGAACTTACGCGCGCCTCGCGATGGATTAGTCTTATGGATGAAGACGGAGTGCCGCTAAGGAGTCGAAACTCTGTTTTCCACTTGTGACGTCAAGTAAATTATATGAATCGAGGTATCAGTTAACTGGATAAAAAAGACACATGCTGGTGGCGTTTGTCCGTCTGTGTGTCGGTCTGTGTGTTAGTGGGTGGTTTCAGGATTTTCAAGTGTCCAACGGTCCTAAAAAAGTTTGATACATGTCGATTCTCTCTGTTCTTGTATTGTTTAAATGTCTTGACTACTGCAGGCGTAGAAAGCTCACATGCCAAGATTGGAGTGTGTGGGGGGGGGGGGTAAAAAGAATCTTTGAACAAGTAGAATGTATCACGTAGTAATTGAAAGTTGTTGTCATACGTTATTAAAAGTACAAAGCCGCTGTTGGATCAACTCTAATGTTGTATTCTATTTCACTTTAGGAGTATGTTGACTAAGTACACGACTTTACGTCAGTTTCATCGTTCATTTATGATTTTTTTTTTCACTTTTTGTTTTTGGTCTAAGGCATTATTTGAAAAGTTTGAATTACTGTTTCGTATCATCTCACTTAAAGACGACCTTATACTGTTTTATTACATACAAACTCGTCATGTCTGATTAACTAACTAGAGAAGTGGTCTTCGGATTTAGCATTTCCCTCAGACACAAACTGGACGTCCCTTTTACCATCCCTAACCCCCGCACTTACCCCAAATGTGAGTAACGCCTAGCGATGTAAATCTTTCATCGCCCTGCCCGTGTTCCCCGGTCTTACAAAGACCTCCAAGAGAACCGAGAAAGGGTAAAGTGTCACAAAATTGGCTAAAAAAGCATGGACCAAAAAAAAACTGACTTTTTTGGTTCTTTCTGAGGGTAACCGTATATCCCGACATTCTCACAGATCGGCCGCAGACAGCCCGAGTAAAACAGTTCGTACAAAATGGCAGGCAAAAAGATACACCAAACCTACAAAGGACGAGGGGGGGGGGTATTTTACACGATTTACCTTCTTTGTCCCCTCATACCAACACGTCAAGTATTCTTATTTTCTTTTTTCTTTTAATTAAAATTTTGTGTTTCCCTTTCTCCCTCCTTACCACCCCAACTATTCGATGATACCAGTATACGCCTCTGCACAAACACGAATACATTATTAAAGTAAGTGGGATATTCATTATTTCCAATATTATGTCATCTTTCGAAATATTTTATGACGTAAATTCGAATCTAAGACCTAATAGGCTAGATCAAGTTTAACATTTAAAAAATCCTTTTAAAAAAAAACAAGTTTTTTTTTTTAATACTATAAATCCTTTAAATACGATACATAGCTATAAGAATATTCATTGTAATACGCAGGGCAAAATTATAATCATAAAATACAAAACTTTTAGTTATGTCTCGTAAAACGTGTTTAATATAATGCGCACCGATCGTTAATATATTTTTAAAAAGTATTGTCAATGTAATGAGCACCTTATTGCGCGACATGAAACGTTGTTGAACATAATATGCCCCACAACACTATATCTAAAAAAATTAAAATGATACATAGAGATAAATAAAACAATTTTAAAATTCAATAATTAAATTACAGTAAATTCGATCGATCTGAAATTTTGAAACACCATTTTTATGATCGGCACAACTCTGCCTGCAAAATTCCAGCTCGCTAGCTTACGAGGAAGTGGGTTAGAAATAGATCCAAAGTTTTTTCGGCAAGCAAGCAAGCAATCAAACAAGCAAGCAAGGGCTCAGAAACCACAAGTTAATATAAAGGATTTTAAAAAACAGTATAGCGTAGAAGGCAATAATCTTCTGTTTAGAAGGAACGTTTTGAACATTAATTAAAAGGAATGAGATAACGAGACTGGAATGAAACACGAAAACCCAGAATTAGTAAATTATTATTCGTTGAAAATTCTTTTTTATGACAATACAATTCTGGAATTCTGCATTTGGACCTGAACAAGCCAAGAAAACCAGCATTCAAAACTCTAATAAAAGCGAAAGTTTAGGCATAAACCACTGTTACATGTAGGAAGCAATACTACGTTGTATAGAAGGGGCAGATGGGACGCATAAGATAAAATAAAACTTGGCAGCTGAATGTCTCCATCATAGATTCAGGTCAACATCATTTCCTTGTCCTCTACACCAATGGTATTCCAATGATTAATGACAACAGTTTCGTAATTTAAAAATAAAATATATATGTTATCTTTAAGATTCGGTGTAAAAAAAAGGCTTAAAATAATAATAATTTAGTAAGTACAATTAAAATCGTCACAATAGTTTTGTAGTAAGTGAATATGAAAATAACAATCTTTTTGAAAAGAGTGAATGGAGACATACAAGTGGAGGGGGGAGCATAGATGCACATATTCTTCAAGAGAATCAATTTGAGACGATTTCAACAGACAAAAACCTCAGCGGCGCCAGGGAAATGGCGTTTTTTCCCTTTACTTCCTGGCATTCACTTTCGTTAAAAAGCATCGGGTTCTCTCTTGTTAAAAAAAAACAGGAGGTCGGAAGGGGAGAGAGAGGTTGAATATCACGGGAAGAACGTAAAAGGAGGGGGGGGCGGTTAAATTTTAGTTAAAGTAGTGGCCCTTGCACTCTCTATTGGTGGATGCTAAGACTTTGTGAGTCCCGTCAAAGATACGGTTGACTGACTTCATTTACTCGTGCAAGTACTCCACCCCACACCTTTTTCCCCCTTACATACCCAAAATTACAATAACTTAGGTAAGTTTCCTTTATTAGATTACACATATTTTTATATACTTAAACTTTCTTTACTAAAAATGTCTAGTTAAACAGAGCCATCAAGCATGGGGGCAGAGAAGTCAAAGATATTGGTTTGTTGTGCCGTGTTTCAAGTGCATTAAAATTGACTTGTCTTTTACATGATCTTAAATATAGGTTCACAAACCCCAAACATTTTTTTTTTAATTATTCGAGACGTGATCCAAGTAAATGCTAATATTAGTTAAGTTTAAATCATGAAATAACATTCGATAGGTTTCTAACTAACTATTATTAGAGGACTAGTTGAAAATCCTTATAAAATATTATTAGAGGACATTATTGAATATTTCAATACTGACACCTTCCCCACCCCACCCCAAGATTAGTCAACAATTTTATGTAAACAACTTTGAATCAATGATACGGTTTATTGTTTTTAAAGTTCTCAAGTAAAACGTATATTAACACCCAGGAAAATTGGAGTAATTCATTGACTCCTAAAGATAAATGTCTCGAAATGTTGGGTAAGAAAAAAATTGCGCAACATTTGGCTTCATCTATTCTAAGGTCAGCAAAGATGTCAATATTATAAAATGTGATTCTATGTGAACAGATAAAGAGAATTGGGAAAGTGAGAGATTATGTGTTGATATTTTTATATATAAACCGCCTTCAACAGGTAAGAGTTGAAAGAGAAAGAATGGGAATGAAATGGAGTGAGCGAGTCGACTTCGCTGCTCGGCTGCCGCATTCCAAGGTCGAGCAGGCAGACGTAGGCAAAACAGACGATGCCAGATACAAGTCGACAACAGCGGCTAATGAGCCACTCACTTGCCACGGGTACATATCACATTTATTTTCCTAAATCTTTCTCATTCCGCGTCTTAAAGTCTTGCCGGCGGACCGCAACTGAATTACTAGGCTAATCATTGACGCTTAAAATGAAAACGAGGCTCCAATTAGCGCAAGGATATCGGCGTCATTAAACCAATGCGGGGGTCACAGGTTTGAAGGTAGGGGTCGGAGATTACGCCGGATGAATTGAAGAGTAAGAGTTGCTTTGATTTTTTTCCTTCAAATATTTGTTTGCGTTTATTTGACAAGAACTTTTTAAAGAGAAAAAGAGGTTGTTGATAACAGTAAGACAGGGAAAAACAGATTGCTGATGATGAGTACGGCGACTCACAAACAATAATATACCCCGACCTTTATTGTAACTTCTGTAAAGAAGTAAAAGCAACATTGATGGAAAGGTTTAAGTGAATCGTCAAATCGTAAATAACTTTTAACTACGATCCAGGCGTGGTTATTATAAAGAAAACTAAATTTCTAGCTCTGACCGGGGTATGGCTGTTTGTTACGTAACTGTCGATAAACCATGACTGTAGAGATTTGTAAAGGTTTGGGGGGGATGAGATGGTAGGGCAGTCGTGAGTCGTGAGCTCTGAGAATGAAATTATTTGTCTGACAGATCGTCCTTCCCGAACGTGACGTATCTTTGTGTTTCTATTTATTTACTTCTCTTTATCTCCTCTCTGCTGCCCCGGAAACTCGTCGCATAATTATAATAATTACTATTAATGAGGGGCCAAAGAAGCTTTCCGCGGCCCGCGAGAGAATCTTTGGCGTAGAGGGGAACTGTTATTCTAGGGAACTGAATAAACAAACGCCTGTTCCTGGGCCAGGCTTTAACATTTTGTTTTTCATCTTTTTTTCCTTTTTGTCTTGAGACACCGAGTTAATTCTCCGCCCAGATCCGATCTTGAAAGGCTTTCAATGGGGAGATGCTTAAGAGGGCCCGGAGGTTAAATTATTTAAAGAGCATTAATGATTAAACAATGAAACAAACTTCAAATACATTCACCTATAGCGGCATGGGGTTTGTTTGCAAATCTATGATAATTTATATAAATTTGGAATAACTTAATTATTTTATTACTTTACAAGTAAGAAATGTATCAGAATCAGAATTTTAAAAAATGGATGGATGGCAGTATGGGAGGTGGATAGTTACAATATTTTCTTTAATTAAAAAATATTTTTCTAAAAGATTGAGCGTGTCATGCAGAGTAGATGTTTATCATTCCAGTCTTATACTTAAATTCCTTTACATGAACGTTATTTTTTAAAGACTTCCACCAAAATTCAATCAATATGAGGGCAATCTGAACTGCTGTGCTACTGACTCTGGCGTTAGGCGCTCATACCCTCCTTTACCTTGAAATGTATCAACGCCACTGGCCATTACTATGCCCCCATGACCATGATACATTCTTTGTCAAATGAAATAACCAGTATTTTGATGATGACAATCCGCCGGCTTTGGTCCGTCCTAATCAATAGTAATGATGTTTGTCTATCCCGCCCGGCAGAGAGAAGCTCTGAAGTCTGGCCGGCCATCCCAACACACGGGTAATTGGAGATGTGACTAATTTCCTTGTAGCTCCGAGATGAGCAGTCCCAACAGCTGTTGCCAGCTGCTCTCGACCCCGTCCAGCAGCCCTTGACCACTGAGTGCAGTTTGGCTATGAACCGCATTTGACCACCACCCCGTTTCCACCTTACTACAGAATACAGGCAGCCTCGTCACCATTTTGACACTGGAGGTGGTGGGGGACGGGTGTACTCCTGTGGAAATTTTTTGTAGCCACATGAGTATAGCTATAGTTATCAGCAATCTATTGTTAATGAGTACTCGAAATAGAATTTTAATAACTACGCTCTGGCGACTCTATTAGGGTTCGTTTTTTTTTTAAATAGTTAAAGTGTAATAGTCGTTGCAGTCATCCTTAGTGAATCCTTACAGTGAACCTCTGCCTATTTTTTGTGTCTGATACTATCTATTACCGGCTGGTAAGCAAAGTAACAATTCTCATTACATTTGAAATTGCTACATATTGAGTGAATTGAGATTCTGGAAATACAGGAAGCGAGTTGTGTGAGAACTATTTTATGAAAACAAAAATGTTCTTTTAAAAAAGCGTTCATTAAAATCTTAATTAATATATTTCAGGGGGTGTGGAAAACGTTTGCCTTAGTGTACCAAAAGGTAGGGACTAATTGTATATTGCGCTTACCTTACCTCTAATAACTAACACATGGAAAGTACCGGCGCCATCGATAATATTTAGTACTTGTTTCGAGACCGCCATCGTTTTTCAGGTTATCTCTAGTTCACTATAAATAATATCCGTAACATATCGTGTACAGATCCATTAAAATAGTTTTAAAAGTTGACCCACATACGACATCACAGCTCATTTAATAAGTATACGCATAAATTATATGTAATATTATTTAAGTTAAAGAAATGAAACCAAACCCGCATCCATTTTTTTTGTATACTTTTTTTCCCTATCATCCTAAGTGTCTCTAACTTCTCTAAGGTCGTGGTTCATCTAATCTCCACCGTCTTTCACAAAAGCCGCTCCGACGTTCGCTCACTTATTCCTACAAACCTCGCGTTCGCCTCTCCACTGATTAAAACTGCTCCCCATGGACAAGACAAGCGTCCAGCGCTCGTGGAGGCAAAAAGGGAAAAGTCTGGATTTCCTGCAGGAATATAAAGAAGAGCCCCCTCTCCCCCCGCTCGACGCCCCCCCCCCTTTTTTTTTCTCCTCTATCTGATCTTCTGGCCTTTAACACGGACGGCACTAGAACTTTTAGGATTTGGATTCGACTGAAATAAATGAGGATCTGCTGGATGGGGTGTGATTATGGAGGGTGGATGACGAGATTAGAGGTGGCATATCGTCAGGGAGGTGTGGGATTGCATCCTGCGCGTTCACCGTGCTCTTTTACAGATTTTATCAGACTGACTGTAACCTGTTTGTGATTGTTGATTGTTCGTATTTGGAAAAATATATCGTTACTTCACAATTTTAACTTATGCCAAACATGATGCTTGTAACTTTTAAACTCGTCTACATAATCTTTGTAACTTTTAAGCGTGTTAAACTCAAAACGGATGCTACCAAAAACGTTGGCTCGAGCAACATCATTAGTGAAACGTCTGCATACATTGTTTTAAATTGTATGCAGATGTCCATCTTCTTTCGTATTTTGTGTATGTAATTTTACTTCTTCTTCTCCAGTTTTCAAACGTAAAAGAACCACTTACAGCTATGTTGTGAAGCTTTCAGAGAAAATCCCATTAGTGGACATTAAGCCTGTTTTTACCAATTTTCCTTCCACGCTTTTTATAATTAATACCCAAAACAATATCCCATTTTAAATTCTTTACAGCTTAGTCGACGGTCTGAACATAGATAAACTGGCTGGCAATTTTCTAAGGTCCTAGTGTGGTGGAGGAGGTAAAAAAATATAATAATCAAGGGTCGATGCTTCATAGATCTTCCAGGCGTAGCGGCGCAAGGTCCCCACCGTGGTTTCTTGCGGTCGACATCGCTTTTAAAATTTTCTACCCTTTCCCCTTTTTTTCACCCACCCCTCTCCCACATTCAGTTTTTACTCGGATGTGCGCAAAGAGTGTAGTGACAAGTCTAAAAAAGTCATTAAAGAAAAGGTGAGCCTGGGGAAAAAAGAGAGAGATTTACCTCTAAGATCTTGTTGACCACGAATCTCTAAACGCTTTAACTCGTTGACAGAACAAAACGTCATTGGCCGGGGGAAAGGGGGAGGGGGTGAAATGCCTCAATTCTATTCGGAACCGGGAAAAAAAATTTAAAAGACTGTTTCCGAAAGGCTGACGTTCGAAAAGCTGACGTCCCGGGTGGGCTTCGGAGATTTGGTCATCACCAGGCCATCAATGGAAACCCATACCCGAGTGTAATTTTTCCCCTCTCTGCCTGCCACGCCCTAGCTCTCCTGCCAGAAAGCTGGGCCGGTGGGACAGCGTTCACCGGCGCGACGGGCCCCGTCTTCCGTGTTGGGGTCACGGCTGAGCTGGTCTTCACGCTGACGACCGAGGGTATGATAACGGTGGAGAGGGCGTCCAGCTGCGGCGTTGTCCTCGATTTAATCGTTGCCCCGTTCTCAACGGAGGGAGAGCCATTGAGGCGGTGTGCGGGCAAGTGTTCGCTACACGGCGTACTCCTCGGCCAGGGCAACCGTAGCGGTGTCCTGGAAGTCGCGCTAATGACACTAGAGGAGCGTGGCGCCATCTCGCGGTGGATTATTCAATTTTCTTTTGGGGATGTCGTCGGTTCAAATCAAAGGCGTCCCCTGAGTGAGCCAACCTCAAGGAGATGGAGGGGCATGTGTCGGAAGCGCCGGTTTTAAAGAGTGGCCATGGGTCGGGTGGGGGAGGCCAAAAATGGGTATCTTTTTTTGGTAATGAAATTGTGATCAACACATTTCGGAGTGGTGGCGGGATGCTAACAATTTTGAGCCACTAATAGTTAAAATATGTAAACACTTCATTTTTTCTAATGAAATACTATAGTTTATAGAAACATGAGGCACGATCTTGCAATTCGATCAGTGCTTTGTACGATTGTAGGAACACCAAGTTGTTCAGTCAGGTATGGTCTTGGCAAAAGCTATTATTATTATTGTGCTGAAGTTGTCTCAGCAGAAAATATTTGTATAAAATATTTTTTTCTCTTTAATATCTCTTCAGACATACAATGTCACCGAAATGCTGAAATTATAGCATCTTCAGCAGCCACATGCGACCACAGACAACCACAGCTGGCCACAAGAAACTACAGCTGGCCACAAGAAACTACAGCTGGCCACAAGAAACCACAGTTGGCCACAAGAAACGCTGGCCACAAGAAACCACAGCTGGACACAAGAAACCACAGCTGGCCACAAGAAACCACAGCTGGCCACAAGAAACCACAGCTGGCCACAAGAAACCACAGCTGGCCACAAGAAACTACAGTCGGCCACAGGGAATCACAACAGGCCATAGGGAATCACAACAGGCAACAGGGAACCACAGCTGGCCACGGGGAACCGCAGCTGATCACGGGGAACCACAGCTGGCCAAGGGGAACTAGCGAAAGCCGGTCAGCTCGCCTCTCTTGGGCCCACCAGTCATTTCGGTGATGAAGATTGAGATGAAACAGAAACCAAGTTCGAAATGCATTATTGGCACGGGACATTTCCAACAGCCTTTCCGTTTTGGTAGAGATTTAAATTTGCCACACATAAAACCGTACGCGAGAAGGTGCGTGTTTCAGCTCCAAGACGCCCTCTCCCTACACCCCCCCCTATACCAGTTGGGCCCCTTCCTCCCTCCATCTTCGTGTTCTGGGACCACTTTCACAAGCCAGCCGAGCTCCGGTGAGCAGCATAGTTTACATGGTAGCGATACGACCCATCTGTAGCGAGCAGCTAGCCACCTAACAAACTTCTAAACGTGACTTGGTTTTTTTCCCCCTCCTTCCTTCAAACAGCCCACCTCCCTTTCTCCAATCTTAGTAATTCTCATTAGCTGTACAACCCCGCTATAAACAAATCCGATTAATTTGCAGTTTGTTTAACACGAGGGGAACACCCGCCACATTGATAATGTTTCCTTGGAGCTTGCGGGGAGGGTAAATGGTGCTACTCTGTTCTGCGGAAGGAGGATTTATCTCCCTCGACTCTCACCCGTCCTTCCCTCCCTTTGCAGAACAGCCTCAAGTTCGCTGGTCGCGCTGACAGAGTTAAAGCCATTTTATTTAATGTTAAGACAAGTTTCACTGAGACTTTGCCTACAAGCGGACGAGTGCAGATTCCTGGCCATTGTCAATGAAAAAAAGGAAGGGAGCTAAGAAGTAAAGGGTGATGAAAAAAAAAAGAAAAGAAAAGAACAACAACCAAGCGCTGCCTTGAAACCTTAAAAAGATTTCGTTTGGTTGAGAGAGTAAATAATTAAACAAAACGGTGTTTGATCAGAGAATCAATTTGAAGGAAGGAATTGGGATCCATGGGGTTGCAGGCGACTGGCCAAGTGGTTTTTTACCTTTATCTCGGGGACCGTAACATAAGCAAACCCTCCCACACTTAGGCTCCTTGGATTGCTCGTGATGTCTTCTTCCAAAATGCGTTTCCCCAGTTGCCTTTCAAGTGTGCCAAACTGTGTCCAATATTCCAATAGTTCGAGCTACCGTTTCCTGGCTTCAAAAGGGCTTTTACTCGACTTCATTTCATGTCTGAGGGCATATGTTCAGTATTAACATGGTTTTGGTTTATCTATTGTCTTATTACAAAATTCCTTCACACACCACCTATAGTCTAATCTAAAATAGTGTACGTGGTCTAACGATTAGCACCTTTCCTTTTCAATTAAAAACCTTTTCCAAGTAGAGGTATTCATTTACTTTTTTGTAAAAAGCAAGTTTACGAGTTTAAAAAATTGGTTTAATAAAAATTGTGTGATGGAAAAGGCAATTCGTGGTTCCTACTGTTAATGATTAAAAAAAAACAGGAAAGCTGAGATGAAATGAACATGAACTCCGTGGGTTAGGATCTAAATAACATCAAAGGAAATGTCTGAAAGTTTAATCATTCGACTGTAATTCATATGTACTGTGTTCAAACTGATACGAATCAACCGGGCATCAATCACCCGGGTATCAATCACCCGGCTATCAATCACCCGGGTATCAATTACCCGGGTATCAATCCCCCGGGTATCATTCACCAAATACTATCTTCAGACCAAGAAATACCCCACAAACAATTTAACCCACATTGGGCTACACTGTAACCCACTAAATCTTCTTTCCCAGCTACGACCCGTACTAACAAGAACAGCTGCAAATCTTCGCTAATCCTAAATTTTGGGAAGAATTCTGATGCTTCGAGGGTTTTCGCAATCAGAAAACTTGTTGTCCTGCTGAGATATTTTCCCTTCAAATTTTGCTAAAACTCTCGCTCCTTACTGAACGTTTCAGCACTATTACTGCTATACACTGGTGTTTGCAACACACATCTTGCCGAGCTTACCTGTTTAAATTACATTCATATTTCTAAGAACCTTTTATGTTAAAAGCTTGACAAAAATTAAAAAAGAATAAATAAAAAAATATTTAAAAAAAGAATGACAGAATGATATNGGGGGGTGTTACTGAACATCAGTACTGTTACAATGTTTCAGAAAAATTGCAATTTTTAATTTAATTTTGTTTGAAAAACCCAACCAGTCAGAAGCCAACTCTTACGATCACGTGATTTTATCTACCTTTTCAATATTTCAGTGAAATTGGTAAGTGCTTACAAACAGGAGACATTAAACAGATGAAACTGACACGAGACGGTGCCCCATATTGACCCTCCCCTGCCAGAAGCATAAAACCAAGCTCAACCCTCGTTATGGGCTCGAACATTTTCGGAGCATGTCGAGACTCATCATGGGGTAAAAGGTGTAATGAAATACAAGAGCACCTATCTCGTCCACTCGGATATATGACTAGCGTTTCTAGTTTTCTGTCTCTCTCCTGACGGAAGTTGAAGTTTGGCCACGCCTCTTTCACCTCCTTATATCAGGGTTAAACGAGTTCGAATGATTTCCGAGGGCTCCACTTATCCATGGGCAAGGTTATTGGCGGTGCTCTGGGTAATGTGGAGTACCTAGTGACCAGCGTCAGGTTTTTTTTAAAATCTTCCGTTAAATTTAAAGTCTGATCAGCGCCAATTTTATCTTGATCTTTTGGTTACTGGCATGATATTACCTCCACTTTGTCTTTTCCTCTCTTTCTCACCAGCATTATATGCTTACAACGTATAGTCAGGAATCATTACGAATCAATAGAGTTTGTATCAAGCTCACCGTTCATCCATCTCACAAGTATTTCTAGCAATAATGTAACAAATATTTGGTGGCACAGTCAATTAGAAGTTACCCAGCAGTGAAAGAATATATCAATGATGCTACGTATTGCTTTTAGGAACTAAACTGTATTTTTACACCAGAAAATGACATGAAGCGAAATTTTGTATCTATTATCAGAATGATCAAAAAATTATGACCTATTACAAGGATAATCTTCTTCCAAAAAGATGTGTTATCAAATGGATTGATGTTCTATCACAGAGGATGATGTTCTTCCTTAAATATGATGTTCTATTACAGAGGAGGATGTTCTATTATAGAGGAGGATGTTCTATTACAGAGGATGATGTTCTATTACAGAGGATGATGTTCTATTACAGAGAATGATGTTCTATTACATAGGATGACATTCTATTACAGAGGATGATGTTCAATCAAAGACTTAAAGCTACAACTATGGTTAGGGACTGCTTTGTTAGTTTTCTTAATCCTCCATAATGTTAACGTCTCCACCTTGTCTCTCTTCTCTAAATCATCAACGCCTCTCTCGCCCCATTCTCTAGTCTACCCCGCTATCCACTACAATAATATACCACCCAGTATACGCAAAACTTGCTTTGTAGGAAGGAAGAAACCCCCCAAAAAAGTCTGGAAAAAAATGGGCACATGCATTTTGGGCACCAAGCTAATTGAAATAAACAGGGGAAGATAGGGGTACTTATGTTATTGTGTTAGATTTACAAGCAGGCCAGCCATGTGGGCACGCCATCTGAAGACATCAAAGAGAAAGTTTCATTAAAAAAACTCAGAACGGTTAAACCGGAAGCTTATATTGGCTTGGCTCCTCCAAAATTTAACCCCCTCCTGAACCCCCCATTCCCCCTGCCACCGTTTTTTCTAGTCCCCACCACACCACCCCCTTTCCAAAACCATTAGTCGTTATCCTTAAGGCGCATGCTCACGGGGTGTGGGAGTACAGAGGGAGGGGGGATAAATATGGGTTTCAATGCCGTGCGCCAAAGCATCTCAAGGTTTTTTGGGGGGGTTTTCCTGTTAAGTCCTCCGGCAGAATTTCTGGAAGTCAAACTATAAAGAGTTTTCAATCCAAGCAAATCCTTTAATAATCCATTGTTATCATTTACCCCTTCTCACCGTCAAGGATTACGCCTTTTACCTCCCCCGCCCCACGTTTTTAAGGAGCAATTCAGCAGATCACCCTTAATTTATAAACAAAAATTCCTTAACACTCCACGCCTCCCCCTACTTTACTCCTGCAACGTGACTAGCACGCAAGCCCACCCCTCAACCCCACACCTAAAAATCTACAAAAAAAAAACAACAAAAAACTACCCCTCTCCAATCCTCAACTCCCTCTCTTCTCGCCCCCCCCCCCCGTTACCATTTTTTTCCGTTTTATTTTTGTTTCAACTTTTCGAGGTCTCATCTAAACATTCACAGCACTTGAGGTGAGGATTTGAGTTTATAAATACTAGAGGGTTTTTAGTGTGTTAGCTTGTTTCGACGGTCAGAGGAAAGGATTTCGGGGGTGGGGGAGGGGCGTTGTCAGAATCTCCGTCCTAGCGGCTCTTCTCTATTCATGCAGAGCGAGGAGAGGGGGGAGGCTAGGGGTAGTTAGAGATGGGCAGAGGTTAAAAAGTGTATCATTATTTTTACATTAGACGGCTATGCATGGGCGTTAGCGATTTCACTAATATCTCAGGCGCCCCATACAGCCAGCAAAAACCCGGGGTTCCACCCACCCCTACACCCATCTCCCACACATTCCCAATACCCTGGACCCATCCACTCAAACACCCATGCTCCCCCTCCCCCCCACAGCCACACATGTATTGGCTATTTGCATCACCCCGTCATTGTCCGGTTAAAAGCAAACTAGTGGAAATGACCTGGTAATTACTTTTTTTATTACTATAATTTCGGTCAATCCGCGAGCCTCAATATTTACTAATAATTAGTTATAAGTGACCGAGTGAATTTTATCGTAATTACTAACAGGGTGGATCTTTTTAAGCGTACTAGATGTATTCGGCCTCCATAACGGTGAGAAGGGTTTATTTCTCGTTGAGTAAGTGTACGTCAGACCAAGTTTGGGATAGGGTAAATGAGGCGGGACGGGGAGCAAGCAGCGGTAATAAGCAGTATGATAACTCCGGGTTTGTGTGGAGGGAGGGGAGAGAGGGAGTCAGATAACATCAAACCATTATACAATTCTTTGCTGTCGTCTCAATCTGTCAGCTTCCCTTACGGTCCAGCTACCCTGTTTTCTCTCTCTCGGACCACGGTCGGTCGTGTATCGCCTTGTTGGTCAAGTCACGTATCTCATCACACAATACGTCAGGTGACGCGTTAATGCAGCGTAAGTAATGAGGCCACCGTGAAATGGTCAGTGGATGGGTTAATGGCCAGCCGTTTTGTCCATCCGTCGTTCTTGACGAGTGTCCAAGAACTGATCAAATGGCCCGGAAGTGTTGATCTTTTGAGGGTCAGTAGTGGCTATTCAGTGCGTTTGGCTGCACCAAAAAAAATCATCCAGCCATTCCACGGTCAGTGATTTTTTAAAAACCCTGAACGGGACAGAAAGGGCGATTGTTACGCTTACAAAAAGCACTACTGGTAGCCAAAGGAAAGCCAAACATTTTTCAGCTGCTATTTATTTCAGAGAGCTTTTACTTATAAAATATCGTGATGATAATGAAATAAACTCATTACAAAAAATGACGCTCATTGCTGGCTTCCGTTTGGTGTGCATTTTTTCTACATGCACACAAAACAAACTCATAAAATATAAAATTTTCTTCTAATAGATAGATCTAGATCTACATTCAAACTATTAGTCTATAAGCACCCGTTACATTGGCAAAAATACAATTAAAATAAAAATAATTAAAAATAAAAATTATAAAATAAAATATATTTTAAAAAATAATAATAAATTCACTTTAGGGCCTTCCAAGTGGGTACAAGAAACTCTTATTAAAACTGGGATATGCATATTTTTTAAAGTTTATTTCCAAGTAAGAATTTGATACACACCTAATCAAGCTACCACCCCCTCTTGATTTCCGTGCTATATCAAAACACAATCGTACAACGTCCGCCNCCCCCCCCCCCCCCCCCCCCCGAAAAAAACACAAAAAAAACCACGAACTCCGGATTAAACAGTGTTTATTGTGCGCCGCGGAAAATATGATTTAAATATGACTTAATAGTCAGGGCGTGTGCTGGAGCCGACGAATTGTGGCCGTTTGCACACGTTTCTTGCGTCCCTTAGGTCATTAAGCGGTATTTAAGCCGTAAATTAGGAAGGGGTGGAAATACCATTGTCGGATAATTATTATAAATACCACGATTTGAAGGTGGCTAAGGAGGGGGGTGAGACCTCAATAACTGCGCACCAACCCAAAATCTACCGCCGAATGCCGTCTGGAGTAGCCAAGAATATTAATGTTAGTTAATTTAGTCATCACGCTACATATTAGTGTAACAAGTTAAGGAAGTTGGTCTTCCTTGTAGCGGGTTTTGTAATGATTTATCATGGGAGGGCGGTCCTAAATAATTAAACTGATTTCATTAAAGTTTCTTGTCATTCTACAAAGACCCATTAAAAATGCAAGCAAGTTATTTTTCGATGTTTCTATTATCTCCATTACTGTTCCTCTATTGTTTGAAGCTCTAAAAAATCATTACTACACCTCATTATGTCCACTACTCAAGAGGTCCTTGAAACTAAGTTTAGCTTACATTATTATTTTATTGGACTGCCTATCTTGCCCTTTGACCCCAATCTGTGTCCCAGCACAGTCCTCTGCTACGATGACTCCGAGTTGACCCCAGGAAAGAAGGTCCCACCGTTAGGCTCCAAGCGGTTTCCAAATAAAACAAAAGCGGGATCTGGGTAATACCACTGATAAAGATAAGCCCGATTGGCTGATAAAAATAACCCACCTCCATATTTACTTTCACTTTCCCCACACGGTTCTTCTGTGGTTGTTATGGTCTTTAAATAACGTTGGTTGTTATGGTATTTATTTGTTATGGGTTTTTTTTTACATGCGCGGTTTTTATGATCTTTTGACATGTGTTGTGTTATGGTCTTTTGACATGTGTTGCGTTATGGTCTTTTGACATGTGTTGTGTTATGGTCTTTTGACATCGGAGATTGTTATGGACTTTTGACATTTCGGTATGTTATGGTAGCAGTCTTTTGACATATAAGATTAAATTATATGGTAATTTGACATGTATTGTTGTTATGGTTTTTTGACATATGTGGTCGTTATGTCCATTTTACATGTGTCTGTCATTTGACATCGGTGTTTGTCGTGATCATCTAATATTTACAATTGTTACTTGTTGTTTTTGAAACATTATTGGCGCGAATTTAATTTTTTTTTTAAACAATAATAATGTGTGATTTTATCAGTAAGGTAATAGTTGACTAGGCAGAGAGAAAAGATAGAACGAAAGAAATGGATAGCCAAGAGTTACGCTGAAAGAACACAATCGATAGTCGTCCACGTTTTCTCTCAGGCGATCGAGCAATCTAACCCCCTGTGTTTGTGGACGTCGCCTCCTGGTATTAATATCTAGGTTTCCGCTCTTTTCATCCAGTTGCCCGGTAATGCAGCGGACCTCCGTCTCCTTTCAGCTGCATGCCCCCAACTTCCACCCGCCCTCAACAGCGCCTCGGGAAAAAAATATGGAAATTTATTGTTGGGAAACAGTAGGTGGAATTGGGGGGTGGGAGGGGGCCAGACCGCCCATAAAAGCTCAAAATGGCATTGCACTATTTTCTTCCCAGCAATGTCTTGGTGATTTGACGCTGAGTGGATTTTACTGTATAAGGAGCTGGAGTCGTATGCCGGAGTCGGGGATTGAGAATTGGGAACTTAAAAGCTATAAGTAAGGGCCATAACCAGAAAATTTCAAGTCAACAATTGAGCATCGAAATTTAAGACCTGTAAAAATAATGACTTTAAAAAATAATCGAATCTAACTTAAAAGAAAAGTTATAGGACCAATGTCAACAAATGTCTTCCTAGGAAAGTTGCGTTACGTAGCGTCTTGCTTTTAAATCTGGTCACTGTTAAATGTGCATCCAAATTAAATTTCACAAAATCTCCTTAAAACAACACAGCTATGACGTAGCTTGGATCCCACAAACACACTGATTTCTAATGAACAGAATAATGCTCTCTCACCGTCCATTTCTCTTTCTTTCCATCGCCCCTATTCGTTCTCTCACCTTCTCTATTTTTCTTTAACACACACGAGAGCGGATTTTCTTATCTCCACATCCACACACAGCTGTGAGGGGCGTCCGACCACAACGGCCAAAACTTTATCAGCTATCTGGGCGAAAGTACTTTACATTTTTTTTTACACATTAATTTTTATAAAGTGGGATTTAATGGTAGTAAATATGACAGGCCTATAACACGACAGAAAGCACTTAATGCATTTGTTGAAATTTGAAAGTAAGAAAACAAGCACAGCACCTACAGGCAACGCTATAAGCCGATAGGTAGATAGACTTTTGAATAACTTCCCCACACTGTCACTACGCTGACTGAACCATCACAAGACACTACACTACACTGAATCATCACAAGACACTACACTGAACCATCACAAGACACTACACTGAACCATCACAAGACACTACACTGAACCATCACAAGACACTACACTGAACTATCACAAGACACTACACTACACTGAATCATCACAAGACACTACACTGAACCATCACAAGACGCTACACTGAACTATCACAAGACACTACACTACACTGAACCATCACAAGACACTACACTACACTGAACCATCACAAGACACTACACTACACTGAACTAATACAAGACCACTGAACGTTTTTAGTCAGTGAGGGAACTAGTTTAAGAAAAGAATGCGTGTGACTTATATACCTGACAATACACAACATCAATAAATGAAGGAATTTTTAAACCCATTATTACACTTTCGTGTGAATCTTTCAAGTGTTAGAGGTGTTGAATATAGAAATATAGAACTTATGGGTTCATTCGAGTGATAGAGTAGGTGGAGTTAGAAAATTTTGAAAGCACATAAAGTCTGGTAAATGTTCAACTGATCAGGAAGTATATTAAAAACAAAAACGGAAGTCAATAAATAAATCCAAGTCAAGGTCTTAAAAGTCACGAATATTCCTTCACATTACCACGAGATGTATTCGGATTTTGAACACTACGCATTTGACTTTAACGCGTGTTTAAAAAGTGATGTGTCACGCCAGCTAAAAGTTATTGCACACATTTACATTTTCTAAGTTTAAAATTAATTTTGAAAAAGAAAAAAGAAAATAGAAGATTAATGGCATTAATGTGTTTTCTCTTCTTTAATTCTTTTCTTTCAATTAGATTCCTGGACTGGGGTCTGTTTTGTGGAGATTTTTCCATTAACGTGTTATTGCCATACCTATAAAAAGACTCCTGACATTTTCATGGACTGTTACTCTCAGCCCATGTTCTTCAGTCCGCCTATACCTCCCCGGCCACTGACACAAACTTTAGGGTCCCTTCATGCAACAAATGTCAGTAGATTTAAGGTACGTTCCGTCAGACAGACAATAAAAGTCCATAATGGGAAAAGGGAGGGGAAGCGGGAAGAAAACAATGCAGGAAAAAAAAACTCTTTAACATTTTGTGCTCACATGGAAAAATAAGCGAATTTCCCCCGCTTAGCCTTCAATATGCTTGGTCCGTGGTAATGTTACCAGAAATCGGTAGTTTACTAGGAGATCAATTTTTATAGAGAAGCATAAGGTGTTTTTTTTTCAAACCCGTTAGTTTCATAATAAAATCCTAGTTGGATATATAATGCACCGCTTCTGATCGGTAGACATAACTTGGCTTATTGAAACAGGAGAGGAGAACCAACATTCATGTTGAGTTTTGTTGATATCGGCATCGGTCTTTCAATTTTTTCTTCTCTTTTTCGACTATTGATATAGCCAGGTGCTAATTCTCCGAACGAGAGGATTGCTGAGGGAGGAGGGGATCCTCGCGCATCAACATCGAGGCCAGATCGTCCCAACGTGAACGTAAGCCTGTAAACATCGCACCGCGAGTTTCATGAGCATCGAACTGAACGTTTGCCATTTAACTGACGGACCTGCTTGTGGAACTAATCGTCCGCCATAGACACGAGCAAACACAAACGCGGCTCATCTGAGTGACAGCTGAAGGTGTGCGGGCATCGTCGAGGGCGTGAGCTAAAGGATGTACGTTATACATAAGCAACTCGAGGCTCGTGTTCGGTCAGGTGCGACACTGTAAAAAACTCGAGGACGACCCGGTAACGGCGTTGAGGCGGGCAAGTGAAATATACACCACTCAGCCTTGTCAACCAGTCTCGGGGCAAGACCAACAAACAGACGAGACATAGAGGTGATGGTATGGGTGGCTGGCTTGGTGTCTACTTTTTCTGTTTTCTTTTTAAATTCCCCAAACCCGCTGAAGAGACGCATAATGCTATCGGTTTTGGCCCCAAGATCGGTAAAAAAGTATGTTATAGTGTCTCATTTCGGTTTGATTGGGAGAAAATTCGGAAACGTTATGAGAAAATCTACAGCTTGTCCTTCAGGTTACCCACAGTTCTCTCTTGTTTATTACATCCAACGAACAGTATCTTATTAGTTTATGTACTGTCTTTACAACCCCATTCCTTAAATAATCCATCCTCTTCATCTTTTAATATCGCCAACCCGCTTAACCCCTTTGACCCACTTCCCTCTCCTCACAGTAAGGCCGTATCAATAATTATCCCCTAAACTCTATCCCATGGGTCCATGTTTTCCCTAGACCAAACCAACAGGAAGTAGATATAAAGTTACATCCTCTTGTTACTTGACTTTTTCCAGCGTGTCCGGCTCTCCTTAACCTCCCCAGTGCGCATGTCTTGAGCTCATCGTAATCTCCCGCCCCTCGCCCTCGCCCTCCCCTCAAATGGTGGCTATCGTTAAATGCTATCTCGGGTGGCGTTTTAATGCCACATACTACGACTGCCGCGGATGCACCATGTGCACGAAAGCGGACACAGGGGGCCACAAGTGTTTTCCACGTGGAACAAGTGGAGAGCAGAGGAGAGAAGTGCCATTATCGAGTTTGGACACCGCGGTATCGGGCAAATGTTCCGTGCCAGGGAGCTGCCTGCGGGTGTCGGTACATTCTGGTGGGACCGCATGTGCTTCAGATGGAGATGGCCTGCTAATGTGTTGTTTTTGGGGGAGTTTTGGGTCTCAAGAGTATATACTCTTTAGTAACAAGTTTTATGTTACTGTTGTTTGATTTATTTATTTTTTTTGATTTTTTATTATTATTATTATTTTTATTTTTTGG
>MUZC01000154.1:1325322-1340138 GCA_002072015.1 Radix auricularia
GGTTTTTGGTCCCTAGAATATACTTTTTATAAGTTTTATATTTTTAATGGAAAATTGAAACAGTATATTGAAGATGATTTCAGAAGGGCTTACACTTTATATATTGATGTAACAAATGAGCGTCAAAATGGAAATTCGATTATGACTCATTCAGTGTAAGATAAATAAAAATAACTTTATAAAGTGAAAAAACTAGGTCATGTCCACATTATTGATAATGGTATTTATTTTTCATGTTTAGCTTCAGTAAATACACTACACAAAATATTTTTTTCCATTATTTCTCTAACGATCTATGCAACATTTGTCTCTTTATAAAAAAAAATAATTTAAAATTTATATGTCATTGACCCGATATTTGACATTTGTTTGTGGATTTTCTTATCTAAGGATGCCATTACCTTTTTGTATATGATTTTTTTTTTCCTTTAATTATTATTTTTTTAGTTACATAAATGAAACGACAAAAACGTTCCCCTCGTTCATTTATATGACTAAATAAATGGCTATGATTTTAGTTAATGAGATTATCTGCGGTTTGCCGTCAACGCCTGATCAGACAGTAGATAAGGGTAGAGTTCAAAGGTGACGAGTTTACAAGAGTTCACTCTGATGAGTTATGGAGAGAGAGAGAGAAAGAGAGAGAGAGAGAGAGAACTCTACACACAGCACACCCTTAATTAACCCCGCGCGCTGGAGAGTTCCAGCAAGACAAATTTGGCGCCGTTGGGTGCTGGCTGGCGCCATGGGGTGCTGACCGGCATCAAAGGTAGGGGTATGTAAGGGGCTCTGGGTGAAATATCCTGTAACCGATCATTGTACATCCACTCTAGGAGTCATGCGCCACTTCGCTGGGTGCTTTAAATGATGGACACTAGGAGGAATGTAAGAAAGAGTAGGGGGGAATTTGGCAGAGATATGCATAGTCTCAAAATAATAAAGTGAAATGGGCTTTCGAAATGGAAATATATTTAAAAGTATTTTTAATTCCACATATTCTGCCTCCCACCCCCACCCCCCAACTCTTCCAGTTATAACTTGGTATATTACATAAACTACTAATCATGGCAAAAACAATTTTTATGTGGGTAGCGAGAGAACTGGCGTTTTGCTTGTTGACAAGACACAAATTAAACATTAACAGCATATAGATCTATTTTAAAAATATATAAATCTATTTTAGTGACATCTGTTCGTTGTTTAGTTTATTGCTTTTCGCATCTCTTACAACTCCGCCTGCATCAGCAACACGAACACAAAACACACTGATATACAAATTTAATCGATCCTTCTTAAATTTTATTCCAGAAACTTGCCGCAGTCCGTCTCCTCAACCCCTCCATCCCTCCCTGCTTTTATTTAACAATATTTCCGCATCGCGTCGTCCCGTCGTCTGCACTCCACGCGCATGCGCACAACCCAGGAATCAACGTGCTATAATTGATATATCAACAAACAATTTGCATTTTTGATTACATGACATCTGAGCGCACACTTGATAATATCGATTGCTGGCAGAAACCATGAAGAATATTTGAAAGCTTGAGTGGGAATGGGATCTATGTGCTCCCCCCCTCCTGTCTACCCCTCCAGAGGCGTCACTAGGGTTGGTGTCACCCCCTCATGATTCAACCCATAGAACTCCTTCGAGTTTTCCAGTGCCGAATAACGGGAATATATAGAATTTTACAATATGGTGTCACCCCCCTGATGGTGTCACCCGGGACGGCCCGCCCCCACCGCACCCCCTAGCGACGCCACTGTACCCCTCCATTGTAAATGGTGTGTTCAGTTGACTAAATATTAATTCAGACTTCAGTCACATTAACAACAGTTTTGAATGTATCAACAGTTTCGCGTTAAACATGTTAGCGCCACACGGTAAACGCTTTACCACGCAAAACAAATTTCAAACAATGCTCTTGGTTGATCGCAAATTGTCAGAGTTTTCATACGCCACAGAGCTGGCGGAGTTGTGGGGCTACGCTCTAGATCGGCAGGGGCGGAAAACCTCTCATTAATGAACTACAGATTCATATTTACGTAGAATTTCGTTATATATATTTCCGTATAATTTCGTTAATGAAAGAGCTCGTTGATTGAGCTGTTTCCCACCTCAGCTATAATCCACCACTAACACGCATCCCCCCCCATCCCCCTCACACAAAAAAACACTCACTTGAAAGCGGTACGCCGAAGGTGATAAATATTTGGTTGGGGCCATTTCGATCTTGATTTACATCCTTCATGGCACCCAGTACTCGCCCGTTGTCTCAATGACCTGCTCAAATACTTTCAATCAAGGGGGGCGACTCAAACCATCACCTATGCGAACTGGGCGCAGTAATCTCCAATTGGGATTATCGATCTGCAGCCTCGCGGGCTCGGAACCAAAAGGTGAGGGTCGATGGAGGGCGGGACGGGGAGGTGTTGTTTTAACAAAAGATCCGTTGTTTTAATTGCACAATCAGAGAACCGTTACGGTGGGAGAAAGAGAGAAAAAAAAGTGGGTGGGTAGAAGGTTAGGAATGGCTGGGTGTAATGGAGATGAATGGAAAGTGTTACGGTGGTGGAATAGAATGTCTCGGGAAAAGGCTGATGACAAGAGAGGCTGATAATGCTACCAGCTGATTGTAGTGGTGCGAATAATTAGAGATTCAATTTAAACTTTTCCGTGTAAACTGAAGGAAATCGTGTTTTTTTGTTGTTTTTTTAAAAAATCATCAACGTGGTAGGGTATTACCGCCTAATTGTTCATGTTTCATAGCGGTAGAGTGGCCACGCTATTAGGCTTGTCATTCCCAACACGTCAGCTATCGTGTGTAAAAACAGACACGCTTGGTTAATTTCAAGTAAACAAACACCTCCCTGACAATTTTATCGTCAAGACCCACAAAAATCTGTCATGCCAATTATTTTATCGTATTACGAGTTTTAAAAAAACAACAAAAAATTCTAGTTAGAAGACGCAAGAATCTTGGCCGTGCCACTGTCATTGGTTGAAGTCGAATCTGACATCACAGTCCTGGAGTCGGACCTTTAACAAGAGGAAATGCCCCGACTCCATGCGGCTTGAGTTGGTTCACCCGAGTCGAGAGGTTCACGTCCAAAAATGTGAACTTGGCGCTTTGTAAACAGTGGGGCTGAAGTCTGGGATTCTCGTCAGAGCGATGCGACTCATTGCCGCGTCCCGCCATCGGAAGAGAGAAACAACATCAGCGTCTGCTCCCGCTGAGACTAAAACAATTCCGGGGCCCAGGAGTGGAGCCCACGCCGAACGGCCTAACAAGTTCCCCTGTCAAAACGGGGGGCTACTACCCCTGGCGAGATTCAAAATCCATCGGCCTATCTTGACGGCGGGCAACCATCGTACTAGGCTGCCTGCTCCAGGGGGGAGACCCGGGTAAAGAAACCCATTTGTCCAACAAACAGACGAGCCGAGGCACAAGCCAGGAAATGATCGAGATCTAGCTACACATTTAGATACTGTGTTCCAATGTTGCTGCTCACAAAAACCTGAATTATTGTCCTTATTGTATCGCATTTGTAAAGATAAAATGTAATTCGTGGCAAGACTAGTGTCGCTGATTCCATAAACTTAATTACCAGAAGCTCCCCATAGCTCAGAAAAAAAAATACATGGAAATTCAGCTTAAAGTGACTTTAAAAGAATCTTAAGATCTATTTTTCTTATTCATCTTTTAAAATTGTTTTTAATACACTAATCTTTTAATTCAATTAATTACCTGGAAATATTAAAGGAAAAAATATTCTTTTTTTCCCTTAAAATTATTTTCTAAAATTGTTTATTTAAACAACTCGACCGGCTTTAATCGTTTTTATTAAAGTAAAATGAAAACGTTCCCACTTCATGTATTCAGTAAAAATCTATTTAATACTTGATGCAAAATATTTTTTTTTACAAAAGTGATACAAATATTATTTCTTTTATTTGTAAGAAAGTTCAAAAGATGTCTTCTTTAAAGAAAGCAACGAAAAGTTTGTGGTTGAATAATTCTTACAAGTTTTCTACTTTGAAAAATATAATACCTTGAATCTTTTCACAAACTAAAAGATTAACTATTTCATGTCAAAAACTGTGAACTCACTTTTATCAGTGTCAATTTATTTTAAAAAAAAATAATCATAAGAGAAGGACTACATTCAGTTCTGTTAAATTGTCATCACTTTTGAAAAAAACATGATGGAATAAATATTGCTCCATTCAATTCTCTCTACCATGGGCAACAAATTTAATAATAATAATAAAAAAAGAAGTGTCGTCATCAGTGTGAGTTTGAAATATTAAAAAAAAGATGTGTATAAAATAATTATAATTCCCTTTATCTGATTACTTCATCTATTCTCATTATTTACGCGGGTTTAAACTTCTTTTCGTCGAGAAATCTTAAATTTGAATTCCAGATAGTATCCATCTTTAATACCGGACACACGCTTTAGTAGTGGAAATTAAAAAAGAAAAGTTTGGTGGACATCAAATAATGTCCAGCATTATGTGCCGTACTAAGCAGTCTTGCTCAGCTACTGTTCTATATGGCTCTACTTCTCTGTGGTAAAACTGCTCACCTTTCATAAACAACAATACCCAGCTGTTCGGACTTAGTTATAGCCCGTGGTCATCATGTCCCTAAAAATAGTTACTTGACCCCCTCCCCAGCTGAGCTATATCCGTTGGCCCCTTGCTCCCCTCCCCACAGTGCTGCTGCCCAAAATATACACACACTCACACACAGTCGTTATTTCACGGACCGAATGTTTTCCAAAACCACCAGTATTTCACAAAAAGATTATGTGCGCTAAAAAACTAGTCTCCATTTGAAGGCCAGCGCGGTTGGTGTGTTTTGACGCCCCCCCCCTCCTTTTTTTCCCTCGGCCCTCACAGCCGAGTTCTGGTGATGAGCGGAGCAGAGAGCGTTGTTGGGAGTGATTTAAACTAAGAATTCTTCCCCCTACACCTTGGCATGCGAACGTAAATACCTCAGCCAATAAGCTGGGCGCCTAGATGGTAACTTGATACCAGTGGAGTTGGGTTATTCTAACCCACCCCATCCCGTCCCCCGAAGGCTCAACCCTAGCTCACAACCCTGTGCCCCCAACAGCGTCTGTTATCTTCTCTGTGTATCTGTGTGATTGTATGTCAACCTATAGAAGTTTCAAAACAGACAGTCGGGTGTTTTTGGGGGGTTGAATTTGTTTCGTCCCCAGACAAGTTTATTCACAGTAACTTTGTAATAAAAACAATGGAACCACCCAGCAGCCCCCGTCCTTGACTCTCCAATCCCCATACGTTCCTTCACACCCAAGGGACAACACTGATCCCATTTAGTTTACCTCCCCTAACAATTGTTACTCATTTCATGGACCGCAACGTTCATTCCACTAAACTTTTCGCCTTGTCTTTTCGTGGTCTTCAGATCTCGCTCAAGAGGGTTGTCGGGAACGTTTTTAAATTTATCGCCGTTTGACTAGCTTCACGAGTAATAAATACAAAACGAAAACGAAAATACGATTTACTAAATTGTTGAAATTGATCGAAAGATCTAAAGAAGCTCAATTTTATGGTTATTTATTGGATATCAGTTGAAAGTTTCTAGCCTCACCCCAACTAGATTAAAAGCCATAATCCCTTAAATCGTGCAGTTTCTCTTGTACTGTGGCATCTGATCTTAGCTTGAGATTTGCACTCTTATAGCCCATGATAGCTGTATATGTAAATGCAGGTTTTATTTTAAGAATGACTTATAGTGGGTCCGTTTGATGTCATCTCTTGTCTATGAGGAAACCTAAGCTCCGCTTAAAACATTCACCAGGCAGTGGCGTAGCTATGGGAGAGGGATGGGGGACTAAATTTGAAATCCCATCGGGTCCCCCCTTGAGGGGGGCCACAAAAAAGTGTACACATTTTTTTACATTAAACATTACGCTACCGCCAGGTATATGAGGCCCCCAAAGAGGTTAAGCCCCCCGGGCCCCCAAGCCCATACAAATTCCTAGATGCGCCACTGTCACCAGGATATCTTTGCATTTCAACCTTTCTATAGAAGAAGCTGTGGTGCCGATGAATAGCGTTATGTGATCAGCAGAAAATAAAATTCTCTATATAACATTGTCGGTTTGAAACAAAACAATTCCTCTTTCTCGACACACGGCACTCTCATATTTTGTGCACTATTTTTCTTTCTTTCTCATCTGAAAGTCAAGAGGTACCAAGCGTGTGGAAGTCTTTGCGCGGTGTTCTGGGCTGGCTGTATAGAATTACCAAGCTCGACTACAACAACCTCAGTGCACACAGATATCTACCAAACTTCGTTTCGGCTTCTCAGGCGAACGACCGGGGGCCCGTACGACCATTACAGGAGTTTATGGCTAGTGCTTAGCGGCCCTCGCCAAGTGCTCAAACAGGATGAGGATGATACCATCTGGGGCGAATATTGCCCCGATATATCGGACATAGTTTAGGAACTCGTTACATGGCTTTGGTTGCGGTGGGTGGGGTTAGGTGTGTGCCAGTGTTTCGGGAAAGACGCGAAGTTATCGGGGAAAGGAGTTTGGGGTGGGGAGGGGTGGTATTTCATGTTTCTCTAATCGAGACTTTGATCTCAAAGACTGAATGCTTGCAATGGCGAAGTTTGATTAGTTCTTTACTGTAGCAGAAACATATTCATTTCATCCTAAATGTACAACTATGATTTAGGAAAGAATACTCTTCGATGAAGAGGAGAGTTTGTTGCACTGAACGACTGAAACAGAAATACATTATGTAAAGTGAATGGAGAAGGCATGTCTTCTTGTTCCTCATTACTAAACGCATCTGTACATACACATCCGGGCCATAACATTCTGGTTGATGGGAAACTTTTCCACAATATCAACATAGAACCAAACACGTTTCAGAAAACATTATGTGATGTCCTAAATTGTGGTGTGTACTGAGCTTGTGACATGTATTTGAAATAGTTTCAGTGGGGTGGGGGAATGTGGAGGGGTCTGTGTCCCCTGCTTATGCCACGTTTGTCTTACCTGATTCGCTGTTATTCTCCACGTTGTGGGTAGAGTTGGTGTTGGTCTGACTAGCTGGCACGGGTGTATCCCCGGACCGTGATGATTGGGTGTCTTCTTGCTGGCTAAAGTTCAGGCTCTGGGAGGGTGGACGCTAGAAAGAAAAACAAGGTCAGACAGCCGTCAGTAAACAACTATTTACAACGAAAATAAGTATTAAAACCTGAAATTTGTGCATGCAATAATATATTCATGAATAGTTATAAATTACAAGCACACGCTCCTTCATTAAATGATTTTCGTTTATTAATAACTATCTCGCTATGTTCAAAGACAAGGTGAAGGAAAGTCTCTCAAAGATGTCCCCATGCGTCACCATTGACTCCAAATGGACGCATCTGAGAGACACAATCTATACATCCGCAATACAAGCCTTTGGCAAAAAATCTCACAAAAACACGGACTGGTTTGATGAACATTGGGACGAGATGAAACCCGTCACTGAAGCAAAAAGGAAAGCTCTTATGGCTTACAAGGAAAAGCCTACACCCGACAATTTGCATGCCTTAAAAACAGCTAAGTCACTTGCCCAAAAGGTTGCACGTAAATGTGTCAATACCTACTGGCTTAAGCTCTGTTCCAGTATACAATCAGCTGCAGACATGGGCAATGCAAAAGTCATGTACGAAAACATCAAAAAGGCAACGGGCCCCTTGACGTCAAAAGCTGCTCCCCTAAAGTCCAAAAGTGGAGAAATTATTCAAGACCAGGCAGCACAGCTAAAACGGTGGGTTGAGCATTATCTGGAATTGTATTCAACAGTTACCACAGTCTCCAGCACCGCTCTAGATGACATCCCAGATATGCCACTCATGGAAGAACTTGATGTCGTGCCCACACAGGAAGAGCTGAGCAAAGCAATTGACAGTCTAGCTTGTGGAAAAGCGCCTGGGAATGATGGAATACCACCAGGGGTTCTAAAGAGTGGCAAGACAGCTTTACTCCAACCATTGCACGAGATTCTGTCCCTCTGCTGGGAACAGGGCTACATCCCCCAAGACCTAAAGGATGCAAATATAGTGACACTATATAAAAACAAAGGTGATAGGAGTGATTGCAATAATTATCGCGGCATTTCACTCCTTAGTATTGTAGGAAAGACCTTTGCCCGCGTTATACTAAAACGTTTACAAAGCCTAGCATCCCGCGTCTATCCAGAATCTCAGTGTGGTTTCCGGTCCGGTCGGTCTACCATAGACATGGTGTTCTCCATACGACAGCTCCAGGAAAAATGCAGAGAGCAGCAGATGCCACTATACATTGCATTTGTGGACCTTACAAAAGCCTTCGACTTAGTCAGTCGCAACGGGCTATTCCAAATACTGGCAAAAATTGGATGTCCCCCTCACCTACTTGCCATCATCAGACAGTTCCATGAAAATATGCTTGGCACAGTACAGTTCGATGGAGCTAAGTCAGAGGCCTTCCCTGTCAGCAGCGGAGTTAAACAAGGTTGTGTACTCGCACCAACACTCTTCGCAATATTCTTCTCTGTACTTCTTCGATACGCATTCAAGGATAGCAGTGAGGGAATCTGGTTACATACCAGAGCTGATGGAGGACTTTTCAACACTGCCCGCCTCCGAGCCAAGACCAAAACGACGGATGTCCTAATTCGAGAGCTACTATTTGCGGATGATGCGGCACTAACAGCACATACAGAATCTGGTTTGCAACAACTCGTGTCAAGCTTCTCCAATGCCTGCAAAGAATTTGGTCTGCAAATCAGCTTGAAAAAGACAAACATCATGGCCCAAGACACTCGACCTCCTCCTACCATAAATATCGATAATGAAAACTTGGAGGTTGTGGACAGCTTCACCTACTTGGGATCCAAGGTCTCCAATACACTGTCCATTGAAGAAGAAATAAACAGCAGAATTGGCAAGGCAGCCGCAACAATGGCTAAACTAAATAAGCGGGTCTGGCAAAACACCAAGCTAACGGAGAAAACCAAACTGTGCGTCTATCGAGCCTGTGTCATCAGTACACTACTATATGGGAGCGAGACATGGACCACTTATACATCACAAGAGCGTAAGCTTAACAGCTTCCATTTGAGATGCTTGCGCCGCATCCTTGGTATTAAATGGCAAGAAAAAGTGCCTAATAGTGAGGTACTAACGCGTGCCAATACCCAAAGCATGTTCTCAATTCTTAGTGAAAGACGCCTGAGGTGGCTAGGACATGTCAAAAGAATGAGCCCCGGCCGCATCCCGAAGGACCTCCTATATGGTGAACTTGCTTCAGGAAAGAGGAAAACAGGTCGCCCACGCTTGCGATTTAAAGATGTCTGTCAAAGGGACATGAAAGCAGCCAAAATACATACAAGTGACTGGGAGTGTAAGGCAGAAGACCGATCTACGTGGCGCACAGTTGTCAAAGAGGGCGTCATAGTAGCCGAGGAGCGAAGAATGGAGGAGGCTGCAGACAGAAGAGCTAGGAGAAAGGCCAAAACATTTGGAAGCACAGAACTCGTGTGTAAAAACTGTGGCAAAGACTGTCACTCAAGGATAGGACTGCACAGCCACTCGAGAAAATGCAACCCAACCCAACGGTGATGCACCATCGTCTCGCGAGACGGAAGGATGCCGAATATCTCGCTATGTTATCAAAGATAAAAAATGGAAACTCAAAAAGACAACTAACTAAGAAAGTTTTTGCTAAGATGTAGGCTATTGAAGATTCGTCAAAAGGCTTTACAAAATAATAAAAGGACCACGTTTGCTGAAAAATACTGATACTCAAGTGACCCCCCCCCCTCTTTTCCCGTATAATGCGATGCAGATTTTTTTTTTTGAACACTTTTGTATAATATTAAATTATTCTTAGAAATACTGTAGAAAATGTGGGCATTGGCCCGTTCGTTTCAGTGACAAACATATTTGGTTAAAATTCGCCGACCATACGATCAATTTCAGCCACCCCCCACCTTTTCACCAATATACACTAAAGTATAAGAAACAAAAAATCTCGTATCTATCCTTACCGCCCTCCTCCATCTCTCTCTACCTTCGTCTTTCTTTCTTTCTCTCTCACACACACACATACACTCTCTCTCCACCCCCCCTCTCTCTCACACACACATACACACACTCTCTCTCTCTACCCCCTCTCTCTCTCTCTCTCTCACATACACACACTCTCTCTACCCTCTTTCTCTCTCTCTCTCTCACACACACACATCTACTCTCTCTCTCTCTCTCTCTCTCTCTCTACCTCTAAATGTGAACATCATATTTTGGGGTTCAATCTATAATATCTTATTACATAAATTATTTTGACGAATGACATGGAGAGCACTTGATATAATCGACCGAGAGGTGTTTCAATAGAAACTAAATGTTTATCATACACCCTCAATCACATGCGAATCATTAATAACTCCCGCGTTGTCTCACAAATCAGCCATACCCCGAAAAACGTTGATTCCCAGCACCTGCCACACGCAGAAGTTTACAACAAACAACTGGGAAAATACTCGAGTACTCGGAAACATCTCCAGCCCTTGTCTTCTCCTCGGACGATCATTGTGTTGGAGGCTACCAGTAGGTGACGTGGAGAGTCCTTCCCACGTCAAACATCGCGCGTCATTTTGACAGCAAATAAATACGTCATTTGTTGGCCTTTTTGTCCTTTCTGTCACGACGTTTATTTGTGGTGGAGACACAAGGAGCGGAAACGTTGTTGAGATGAAGGAGGAGGTGGGGGGGAGGGGGGCAAAGGTCGGATCAAAGAACACCCGAAAAATAAACAAGGAGACAAATCAAGCAAAAAGTAAAAGGACAGAAGTGTTGAGGAATAAAATGACTTTTTTTTTTTAATTTCAGGAAAGTAATTATATAACAGCTGGAATCGGAGTAAACGCGAATCACAATGTTAGAAGAGAAAAATCGTAATAATTTTGTTTAAAATATTTTGAATTATTTGATACCTAAATGGCGTCATCTGGAAAAACAAAAATAATCCAACGAATCAAAAGCTAGAAATGTGTGTTATGGTAAAAGGTCTTTATGATCCATTTTGTATTTTTTTTCCTTTTAAAAGTCGGTCTTTTTAAAATTTTAAAGTCTTTTCTTTTTTAAATTTTTATTATTATTATTTTTTTTTTTTTTGCTTCCGCTTTGAATGTATTTTTTGTAAAAGACGTTCTCCTTTTTAAAAAAAATCCTCAACTAGAAACGACTAATACTATAAAAAGCTCAGTTTGATCTGTCAGAATCATGCGCATCTTTCTCAGCGCTCTCAGCGCGCGCTCAATTGGGCAAAATGTCATATCGAGGCCCTCGCGAGCTGAGAGGAAGACTGACAGGAGAAAGCGAAATTCGAGATGACATCCCACAATCATCAAGCACTGAGAAGTCCCCCCTACTAGACAGAGACGGTCTCTCCAAAAAAACAGGGGGAAAATAGGAAGACAATGGGGAAGGGGGGCGCCTAGGATCACTTAAGGGGCCGAGACCTGATGATTTTTGCTTGGGTTTTTTTATTGTATTTTTCTTAAACGTCCTTTCCGATTCTGACTGCCACTTGTGAAAATTACTAACCCGGTGCAGGGTAGCCAAGGGTCTGGCAGTGGCGGCTCCATTGAAGGGGTGGGAACTGGGATGCTCGGTGGTATTCAGATCATCATTTGAGGTGGGGTTAAAGTAGATGGTGGGGAAGGTCAAATGGAGAGGTATAATGGCTCAGAGTGGTAGGAGGAGGTGGGTTTTGATAGAAGCTGGGACTAAAGGCTAATGAGTTAAGAAACGGTGTCAGATTCAAGGTCACGTTGGCCGGGTACTCGGGCTGCTCAAATCAATGGTGTGGTTACGGTGTCAGATTCAAGGTCACATTGGCCAGGTACTCGGGCTGCTCGCTGCTCAAATCAATGGTGTGGTTACGGTGTCAGATTCAAGGTCACATTGGCCAGGTACTCGGGCTGCTCAAATCAATGGTGTGGTTGCGATTCGAATGTTGACTCTATTGGAGCACTGAACATTTTTAAACCGTGTGAAACTGAGAACCGGATGAAATCTTAAAGACCATTAGTGAAAATATCTTTGAATCACTTGCAGGGAGGATTATAGGTCTTTAGTGTGTGGTGCCGCGCATTAAATTCACCAGAGCAAGCACCGAAACTTCTATCAAATAAGTGTGATGTACGAAAACTGGGCCCCACATTTTTGTGTCATAGAAAGAAAATATTGAAGACCAAATAATATTGCCTGAAACCAAGCGTCTCGGCTGTGGTATTAAAGATACATGATCAAATGTTTAAATCCTTGTTAATCCATGTACATTTCAATACACTACACAAGTACACACAAATTTTGGAAAATCGAATTGTGTAAAGTCAAACTAATTTTTCTTTCATAAAACTTTTACTAAAATTTCGGGTAGTCATATGAGAAAAAAATCTTATATTGATATCATCACGATGAAAATGAAAGGTATAGATAAAAAATAAATAATGCAATATTTTTTTTTTAATGGCGGAAGACTTTTTCTGTGGGATAAGAGAGTGCTTAACGGGGGAATTCGAACCCTCTCTTTCGGCAATCTCAAACTCTCTTTCTTGACACCCAAACCAGAGACCTCCGTAGCTTGAAACTTGGACGCACTTTTTATCACTTCCCTCAAAATCTCTTTTGTGTCCGTCAGGCGATATAAGGAGGGCAAAAATGCTGCCTGGGTTCCAAGGGGCGCGGTGTTGATCAGATACGTGGTTGACACGACGGGTGCGAGACGGTGCGGGAAGGGAAGGGCTGATTCGGTGCCCAGTTGTGACCAGGTACGGCGCTGAATTAATAAACCGAAAGGCTGAAAAGTTTGAATGAGTTTGGGGGGATGTGTCCGCCGATTTTATACCTCAGCGACACCCGGTGGCCGCTGAAAGGGGGAGCTGGTGGCGTAGACGTGGAGGGGGTATAAGATTACCTCCTGAAAATCTCTCTTGTTTTGATTTGCACGAGGCCGGGGTGGAAAACCTCGAGGGTTCTGATTTAAGAAACTGAATCCTTAACTCTTGACGTTCGACTGTGCACGAACCTGAAGTCAGTTTGGGGAAAACCTTGCAGCGGGTGATCTGTCGGGAAAAACAGTGGGGAATCACTGGAGGGAACAACAGTGGGGAATCACTGGAGGGAACAACCGAAATTATCACGGGGGAACAACTGTGGGAAAAGGGTTCGTAATTAAAGAAAAGAATTGAGATAGTTTAATGAACTGAAACTAAGAATGTACGTCTTATCTCATCTGTTACAGACGCTCATTCTATACAGAAGATTATTGCGTCCTACGTTTAACAATGGTTTGTGATTAGCCCTGCATTCTTATCAGAGTTTTAATTGATGATAAAATGTTGACTTTCCTGGTTTCTCCAGGCAGACCATCCTACGCCCTAATTCCGGACGTGAAGAAAGAAAACATGTGTTTGTTCTTGCATACGGAATACGAAAGGTGTTTTATCTTTATGTCTATCTGAGGGTTGTATTACGTTATCTTTGTGTTGTATTTCTAAATTAGAATTAATTGCTTTATGTATAATTACTAATTTACTCTAGGTTCTTCTATCCCCCAGTGTTTAATACTTTAATTACTGGTGTTACTCTTGTCATTTTTACATATTGTCCAAAAATGAATCTGGCAGCTCTTTTTTGAATTTGTTCTAGTTTATCAATTTTCTTTGGTGGAAGTGTCCCAAACAAAAGATGCATATTCTAGTATAGGTCTCACCGGGGTGGGGTAACATTTTTGTTTTCTATCTTTATTACATTTGTAATAGTTTCTTTTTATAAAGCCTAAGGTTTTGTTTGATTTTTTTTTTGATATGGGGATTCCATGATAGTTTCTCATTTATTATGACTCCTAAGTATTTTGCATCTTTGGGTAAGTTCTTTTCCGTACGTTGGAAATATGCGTTGAATACGTTTGTTGGTATAAGCTTGGGAGAGTGCGCACTGTGTCCACACAACATGAACTAGTGGAGAGCTTTGGACAACCCAATAAAACAAGTGTTGTTCATCCCGCGAGTAACGAAATGCTGACTCCTCTCGATGTATGTTACCCAACATGACTCGGCTGTGATTGGACAATGAAACCGGTCAAGTGTGTCCTCGTGGCATGAAATAAATAGCGGTCCTAAGGTGATTCGGGGTACGATGGACTTTCTGGTCATTCAAGAAGCACTGAGTCCACACAAAATGAAAATAGAGAGACACATAGGTCATGTGTAGAGAAACTGTATATGAGGTGATTTCATAGTAAATATAGGATGTGACGTAATGCAGAATTGGATTAAATCCTTGTAACACTTATTTCCTTGTACCATTTGTCATTATATATGCTAGAAATTAAGGGACACGTATTTGGATATTATGGCATCGTTTACCAGTGAACACATTTCGTGATTATGTTAAAGCTTTTGTATCAGGTAAAACTTCCATATCAAGTAGACATATTTTTTATTTACATAGTGCAATGGTGGTGTATCCGGCATCCTTCCGTCTCGCGAGACGATGGTGCATCACCGTTGGGTTGGGTTGCATTTTCTCGAGTGGCTGTGCAGTCCTATCCTTGAGTGACAGTCTTTGCCACAATGGTGGTGTAGACAGCGTTTAAGTCCAGGTGCTCTATCAAAGACACATCCTTCTGACTCCCACCCCATAAGGAGTCTATCCATCACGCCACACTCAACGGAAATTCAGGAAATGAGACTCTAACTGGTGCAGCTAGCAATAAGACTCTAACTG
>MUZC01000154.1:1343135-1358718 GCA_002072015.1 Radix auricularia
TGCAGCTAGCAATAAGACTCTAACTGCTGCAGCTAGCAATAAGACTCTAACTGCTGCATCTCGCCATGAGACTGTAACTGCTGCAGCTCGCGCGCTGTTGGAAAAAAACTACACAGCGGCCGGGTGACAGCGCATTGTCCCCATCAGCTAGTTAGCTGAACATTTTCCACACCATTACATACGGGTCTCACGTGGTTGACTTTAAACTAGCTGGACGAAGTGCTGCTTTCAAATGAAATCATAATAAAAAATAATCGAAAGGTTTCTGTTTTCTTTTTTAAATCATGGACCGTGGAATGGGGACAGAAACAAAAACAAAACACAACTGGGATTTGGTGTATGAATAGACACTGGATTCAAGGGCGTGGAACGTTGGGGGTGGTTGCCTTTGTCACATTAGAGGTTTTTTTTAAAGCATGAAATCAATAGCACCCACAACGGTGCGAGGAGAACATTTCTAAAGAGGACAAAATTATAATTTTAAGAGACTAAGGCCACAAAGTGACGTGGTATTTCTAGCCATTTTGAAATCTCATCAACTTGTAATTTTCAGTGTCGACCCAACACCCATCTAACACTCTACTCCCTCAACCCATCACCCATCTAACACTCCACTCTCTCGACCCATCAACCATCCAATAATCCACTCTCTCGACCCAATACCCATCCAACACTCTACTATCTCGACCCAACACCCATCCAACACTCCGCTCTCTCGACCCAACACCCATCCAACACTCTACTCTCTCGACCCAACACCCATCCAACACTCCGCTCTCTCGACCCAACACCCATCCAACACTCTACTATCTCGACCCAACACCCATCCAACACTCCGCTCTCTCGACCCAACACCCATCCAACACACCGCTCTCTCGACCCAACACCCATCCAACACTCTACTATCTCGACCCAACACCCATCCAACACTCCACTCTCTCGACCCAATACCCATCCAACACTCCACTCCCTCGACCCAACACCCATCCAACACTCCGCTCTCTCGACCCAACACCCATCCAACACTCTACTCTCGACTCAGCACCCATCCAATAATCCACTCTCTCGACCCAATACCCATCCAACACTCCGCTCTCTCGACCCAACACCCATCCAACACTCTACTCTCGACTCAACACCCATCCAATAATCCACTCTCTCGACCCAACACCCATCCAACACTCTACTCTCGACACAACACCCATCCAACACTCCACTCTCTCGACCCAACACCCATCCAACACTCCGCTCTCTCGACCCAACACCCATCCAACACTCCACTCTCTCGACCCAACACCCATCCAACACTCCACTATCTCGACCCAACACCCATCCAACACTCCACTCTCTCGACCCAACACCCATCCAACACTCCACTCTCTAGACCCAATTCCCATCCAACACTCTACTATCTCGACCCAACGCCCATCCAACACTCCACTCTCTCGACCCAACACCCATCCAACACTCCACTCTCTCGACCCAACACCCATCCACACTCCACTCTCTCGACCCAATACCCATCCAACACTCTACTATCTCGACCCAACACCCATCCAACACTCCCCTGTCTCGACCCAACACCCATCCAACACTCCACTCTCTCGACTCAACACCCATCCAATAAGCCACTCTCTCGACCCAATACCCATCCAACACTCTACTATCTCGACCCAACACCCATCCAACACTCCACTCTCTCGACCCAACACCCATCCAACACTCCACTCTCTCGACCCAATACCCATCCAACACTCTACTATCTCGACCCAACACCTATCCAACACTCCACTCTCTCGACCCAACACCCATCCAACACTCCACTCTCTCGACCCAACACCCATCCAACACTCCACTTCTTCGACCTGACACCTCAACACGAGATCAATGACGAGCTCCCAACAAGCCTTAGATTAGTGTGGCCACTGAACCCATTGTTTTCATAGTCAGGTTATATTAGAAAGTTTGCGTTCATTATCATTTTATGTTTAAACAAAAATTAAATTCTATAATATACTTGGTGTGGTATTTAAGTGTTCCCCCCCCCCCAATTTTATTTTATTTCGAGGCAGGTTAGCGGAGATGATTAAACTTATCATTACATGAAATTTTATAAAAACCTATAAGAACTAACTAAACAAGTTTGGGACACTTGGAAAAGTTCAGATTCCCTCAAACCGTTTATTTTAAAGTTGCACTGAACTGACCCTAATAAAAGAATAATTGATGTAAATTCCACTCTTTTAACATTTAACACACACTTGGACATGATTATATTGAGATACACAACAAAAGATATTGTCTCGTGTCTTCAATTCATTAGGGGGACTACAGGTTGGGATACTCCATCGAATGAAACTCACCAGACCCTCAACGCGCCACAACAAATTCCATGTCACCTTGTGGCTCTCTATCTTCTCAGCAAGACGTCTGGCCTTGATTTTACTCTCACATTCACAATTTCCATTTCATTATCACCTTTCTCCCCCACTAAACTGTCCTATTTTTTAAATCTGCCCCCTTTGTATTCTTCTTCCATCGCGTGATCTCATCTTTGCGGCTGTGCTGACCAGCGTCCAATACCATGAGGGCCCATCCAGCCATATTGTTTCTAGCGAGCCGGCGAGCTAAGCAAAGAAGATCAAGTCCGCTGTCATCGAGGGACTCCCGACTTCACATCGATTTTAACCGGCTTTGGCAGGGCTCTATGAATACGGAATCCCCCAATCAAATCTCCCGATACATACGCGGGGGGAAGTGAAGTTGAACACCACCGAATCGCAGCCGCGGAATGACTCTGAGTTCAATTTAAAAACAGATAGACTCCAACCAGAATCTCTTCCCCCGTCAATTTTTTGACACATCGCTTGCACGTGCTGTCTACAAATTTGAGAACACATGCTTTCTTGTCACGAGATCCCCCCTCCCCCAAGTAGTAGTGGACATTATTTTATGGGTGTCTTCTCCAAAGAACTGAAGAGAGAATGATGAAAAGTGACTATACAATGCGTTTTTTGATAATTTTAAAATCTATAAACTAATAATGGCGTTTTATTGACTGATGTTGTCATTATGATTTGTCTATAAGGTGTGGGGGAGGGAGCTATAAATTCATCAAAAAACTGCTCCCAATAAATTGTTATGACATATTAACTATTTTATTTTAAATACGTATTAGTTGTCTAATGGAAAAGTTTCAAAAAGCCCCACACAACATCAGCGTTCATAGCTCTGTCCCTTATAAACAAGTTAAACAAATCAACGTGTAGTTTACAATCTAAACTTACCATGATCGGGACTCGTAAACCAGTAAGTTAACTTTAGGAGATACCACATTCAATATTTTTAATACCCCCAAAATTCTCATTTTTAAATATATTTTTAGAAAAAGAAAATGTAAAAAAAAACCTTCAGCCTTTTTTTTTCATTAAGTGAGGAACCGAATCGTTATGTTGGATAAGTGCCTCAAGGTATCTCCCCATCTCAAATGGCGCTCCCATGCGAAGCGCTAAATGGTATGAATATCCGAGTAGGTCTCCGCACACCGTTGTCTCGCGTCCCTACGTGTAATTTTAGTGAATGGACAATGGAGAAATAGCGGCAAAGTCTATTCAAAAATGGGGAAGATGTTGATGCAGATACGAGTCCCGCATTTTGTCCGCGCCAACACATAGAGATTGTATTCAAGAGTCTATGTTTTTTTCCAAGTTAAGTTTTGTCGACAAATGCTCAAACAATTGTTCTCTATCGTTTAGATCAATCTACGATGAATTTTCCGCTCGTTGATTTGACATAATCAGTTCTAAAAATAACTTTTAAAAAATTACCGCGCGCACACAAACCTTGTGATTTATGGCTCGCTAAACGATCGGACGCACTTACTCAACGACGGAGCAAAAACACCGGTGTTTCCCGGAACAGAAGAGTTAACGTGGCGGCGCTCTGTGGAGGACAGGGTGTCGGGTTACATACACAGGCAGGGTATTACCTGGGGGAAAATGACGCCCCACCGTTGGTGCCATCTACCAACCATCTAAGATTAGAACTGCTGGTGGACTGCCGTTTGAAAAAAAGCCCCGGTCTGGTAGCCTGGGTAGAAACAAGCCGGCTGTAATCTGAGCCAAGTACTTTAGCTTGATGCCACTTGAGTTTATCAGTTCTAATCGATATTGGCCAAGGTTTATGTGTGTTGGCGTATACATGTGTGTGTGTGTGTGTGTGTGTGTGTGTGTGTGTGTGTGTGTGTGTGTGTGTGTGTGTGTGTGTGTGTGTGTGTGTGTGTTTATGTTAGTATGTTTGATTTTGTGCTCATTGTGCTCCAAACATCACCAACTTAGACATTAAGTGAGGTTCCAGATCTATTCCGTGTGACTTTCTCAATTAATAAATGATAAAAACATTTTGAAAAAAATATTTTATGCCTATAAGTTTAAATTTATATTCATAACCGGTACAGCAGCTGATACAGTCCTCGATATCTGCTAGTAGACGAAATGCTTTTTATAATTAATTCTAGGTAAACAAGGGCTAGGAATGTGCTCGTGACCAACGCCCAGTTTTTATGCATCGTTTCAAGCCGTTCTTCTTACAGGGGAATAATTAGGAAATCTTTCCCGTGCTAGACAACTCTTGAACATGTTCACTGACACGTTCAACAACCAGCATTATAATTATTTTCCCCACTAACGAGTATTTTCGCCTTCTCTTTTTCAGGCAATCTTCAATAATTTGAAACAGTAAAAACGTCCTACATTTCATAGATATCCATGCTATAGATCCGAACACATCTACCAATAACTTGAAACAGTAACAATGTCCTACATTTCATAGATATCCATGCTATAGATCTGAACACATCTACAACCAATGCTTTTGACATAAACAAATTTAAGATTTCAAAAGGTGTCGTGCTATAAAGACGGAGCTACCAAAATGTTAATACGTCGAATTCACTTGATGTAAATGAAAATATAGTAAATAAACCACTAGTGAGACATATACACACACTACATCACCCACAGTCATAGATCAACAGGCCACGCCAGGCCAGAGTGTATTACCATTGAAAAGCTCCATCAAATATGTCACAGAGAATATATTCTCAACACAACGTCGGGGCTTGTAACGAAATTACGTTTGGCGACATCACGCAATCGTCTGCTGATTTACGACCGTTTCACGGACGCCCCTCCCTCCCCACCCCCATCCCGAACCTCCGAGTCTCTAATGGAATCATCACGTAAGTTTATTTTCCTACCCCCTATTACTCGCCCAACCCTTACCTCATTAACTCCGTTCCCCAATAGAGTAAGAGGTGAGGAGAGAGAGAGAGAGAAAGAAAAGATAAAGTGAAATAAGCACTCCAAGCCTGCCAAAGGCGTATGTCATAGACTCGCTCCCCTGACGCCGTGGGTGCAGGGCGCTAACGGAATCAGCGCTAATCAAGCGTAAGTTATTCAGCCATGAATAGCGATTCCCGTATCGACACTGTGCGCTGTTGCCCCGGCCCCATCTGCACCAAATCTACGCTGACGGCGACCCCCTCCCCCTAGAAGCAGTACATCAAGATTTTGATGACGTGTCTTGCGTGGACTGCCCTGCAGACTTTTAAAAAAGAATTGTTATTCTTTTCCTTTCTTTTCTCTATTCGTTCACGGTTCAAGGGAGCATATTCTTATCCTACCAGCTCATACATCTTTCGCTTATTGCCCTGGGTTGTCTGCAGGTTTCCTTTCTGGGCAAATAGACGCAGTGTTGTAGATGATTTGAGCGTCGCTCCACAGCGTGAAACAAAGGAGGTGCCAGCTCAAGTGAGAAGTCAACGACTGAACATACTTCAAGTGTTAAGACCACCACGTGCCATGTCTCCGCGACTTATGGCATTCATCTCACGGTACCTGTCAATCAGTTGTAAGTGACTGGGGGTGGGCTTACCCCTTTCTCCATCAAAAGAAATTGGTTTTCTGATTTCTTGATTTCTTCATCCCTGTCCATCCGCCCATTACTGCTTCCCATGTCGAATTTTAAAAAAATGTTTTCAAGGACGTTGAAAAATACAAAACTTTGAATCCGTTGACGATACTGGGAATTTTACCCAAAGGTATCCCGTCCCAGTTATCCCGTCCCAGTTATCCCATCCAATTTATCCCGACACAGGTAACCGTCCCATTTTCCCATCGCAGCACTTGTCGCACAACGGTTCAATTTTATAAATGGCTCATAAACAAATTTTCATGTCCATCGTGTGTTGACGAAATCATCAATTTTGGAGTCCAGATCCTCGACACCATCCCAAGTCTCACATCGACTCCGCCGTCCCGACCGTCGCATACCTCCAGTGTTGTTTATTAAGCAGTGGTGCGGACACCGTGACTTGTTCTTTACGATCAAATGGCCGTGCTCAGGTCGTGTGTGGAAACTCTAAACAATCGTAGGAGCAGGAAAGAAACGGGCGATAAAACGCTTCAGTGGATGACGTGACACAAATGTTGCTATTCCTATTCACAGTGTTCACAGCCATTAAATAAACGGTTGACAGAGAGGACGATTATCGTACATAAGAGAATCACACTTACTTAGGTCTGGTGCATTGTTGCGGAATGAAACAAAGGTTGCCCCCCCCAACCCCGTCCCTTTTTCTGCTGTCATTTCATCTATCTTTATTTATTGGAAAATTGTATCCATTGTTATAAATAATTTTTTTATGGTTATAAATTAAATGGCCGGAGTTTTGACGTCACATGACAACATTCTTTTCCCAAAAGACATTTTAAGTCAAAGGGAGGCAACTTAAGTACGGTTTATTTTCACATCATAAATTTTTGATATGTATTTATAAATGGAAAAATGAATTTGACAGATATTCTAAAACAATGATCGTACTATTTCTATGTCGCATCCAAACGCTGAATTTTTATGTCAATTTATAACGATTTAAAAAAAAAATATAAAGACGTGGCTAAAGCTACATTGATTATATAAATGCATTAATTTCAAATATGGACAGCTTGAAATGGACGAGAACATGATCTATGTCCACCCACCCCCACCCAACCTCCTCATTCCCGCGTGCCTTTAGAACGATGGAAGATAAAATAACGTGCTAGCGACCAAAACCTGAATCTCAAGCTCTGCGAGCTTACAGGCTTCGAGAAGACCTGAGCCACGCGAATATTCTACTGTTGAAAGATGGTATATCTGACCTGGAGATAGCGTTCCCTTTGAACACATCACGTCCACAGTCTGGTAATCTGGTCCACGGACACGGGAGTGAAACCATTTGCAACGGCTACTCATTCTACGGTCAGCCATGTGCAAATGTACAGGTCAGTGTCACAGGGTTAACGAGTTTGGGACTTTTAAAGTTAGGGCATCGAAAGAAGAGGAAGAAAGGTAGTATCTTGTCTTTTTCCTCGCACACACACTTTTAATATAAATATAAAATACTGATCAAGAAAACTCTTACAAAATATTAGCATATCTTTGGTCGGCTTCCAATGGTACTTTCATTTTGTCCTATTCCAACCCCATTTCCACTCTCCCTATCACTAGGATTTTATTTAAAACAAGCACCCACAAACAAAATGACAACTGTTTAAAACAACAAAAACAACAATAGAAATAGTATATAGGTTTATAAATAAACACTATTGCTAGAGTGTGGAAGTCAAACAAAATTTTGGATGGCGATCTAACCACCAACACCATTTCTTCCTGCATGAAATCAAGTTAGGTAAACCATTCATCTGCATGCTCTGGGTCAAAAGTCAGCCCACTTGTTCACAGAATGCGCCACTGCCAAGACCGATAAAATAAAAACAAAACAAAATGTCGCTGGTAGGTCGTGATTTGAAGATGTCAGTGATAACGTCAAGGTATGACTCACAGGTCAGTGCTGAAGAACAATTTCTGAGTGGTTTAAGGGCACTAGAAATCTAAGATAAAAGGGGCCACTTCTACAGATTTCCATGGACTTTAAACCGCAGGTGACGTAATTCGGAGGGAGATACGTGCAGTAGTTAGTCATTTAACGGATGTGTGATAGCTGTATGTGTACAACAATGGGGATTCCTGCTGTTTGGAACATTGGCTACATCTCTACAGTCAAGTGCTGGAGATGGCGTCATAATTGGAAGTACAATGGACGGTGGTTTCATTTCTAAATGACTTTTATAAAATAAAGTCTGATCGAGGAAAAGGGTTTAACGAGTTTAAAACTTCAACAAAAGAAACGGATCATTACGTGTATTATCGGTGGCAAGGTGAGTAAAAGGACTCACACTCAAAAAGCTTAGCTTACGAAACTTGAACTATATGGCGAACAATTCATGTTTAAAAGATCAAACATTTCAATGGACACAAGAAAGGAAAGGGAATTTAGCATCCATAAAAACTTTTTTCCCAAGTCCCCAGGACCCGTTATCTCACCAGCCGTTCCGTATGTCGGTCTGTTTTCCGTCAGTAGGACTTGGGAGGACGAGAGAACTCCATTTGGGATTACTTATGCTTCCCGAGCCGTTTGACCTTATTTCGAGCAAACCTGCCAATCACCTCGACTGCAGGTGGGTTTCTCTCGACTATCTCAAAGTGCTAGTGCTAAGTGGGGGAGTTGAGGGGGCGGGTGGGGGAGGGAAGATGGTGATATCAAAATGAAGACACCAGGGGTCGTAGGATTGTAATATCCACACACTCAATATGCTGGTGAATTTACTTCCGCGCTGATTAGCCGGACTGGTTGGTCTGTGGGTTGGTACCAGAAAGACGTCATGGCTGGAGTTTCCGGGAAATGGGTCTCCAACGTTGTCATGTGCCCGGGAGAATTCGAGAGTTTAAAAGTCTTTTGACAATTGAACACAAGGACGTTGTTAGAAACAATGTTCCCTCTAAGGTTCGTTGGACCGTGTGCAAAGTGAAGAAACTGGGCTGCAAAGTTTTGTTGTGCAGTATTTTACCAAATTTGCTGTGCGGTAACTTTAAACTGCTGCGCGGCGTCTGTCAGATATTTTTCGGCCACGCAATCACGCGACCGCGCAGCTTAAAGGGAACATTTGTCAGAAATAACAACAAAAAAATAACAGCAACAGCCACTAAAGTTAAACAACGTGGTTATATCATGTCGCAGATCACTGCACATACATGATGGCGTCGTAGTCAGCTTAACATCTCTGATGTAGTGACGTCAACTGGATTATTGCTATGTGTAGAGTAGAGCAGATGCCTTAACTTAGACCTTTTCGTCATATCATTGCGTAATAAAGATATAAACTATGATTCTATTCAAAGGATTAAAGGCATTTTAAATTTTTATCTCCACACGTTAGAGGAACGATATGTAGGAAAAAATGTTTTAATATAATAACCTACTAACATTTACTATCGATTTTCAATTTATTGAGATATGCTGAAAGTTTTCCTATCCGTATGTGTCTGTTTAACACTCGACCAAGTTATATACAAAAAAACCGGAAAGCAACTCTGCGACAATATTTCTCGAGGGGCCAAAATTTTAGTCATTGTTATTAAACAAATTGTCAACCTTGCTGAGGCTAACGGAGCCTCTGTTGTAAGCCTCTGCCACATGGAGTGCGGGACACAGTGTAGGCGGATCTCCGAAACAGAGGAAGAAAAACGGCATGGAAAAAATCTATTAACCTTCACCGAAAGTCCATCACAATTTACACCCCAGCCAGACATAACCCACCCCCTGCGTCAGAGCCCATAAAAAGTGTCACCAGCCCAGGAAAAGACACATTCGCACAATAGGAGGGAATGAGAAGCCTGCCACGGGCCTGCTCCTTTTCTCCCATCATGCCATCATCCGCTTCCCCACCCCCGCTTTAAACTTCGAGGTGCAGCCCGTAGGTGTAAAATCAAATTGTTTTACTCTTGATCCGTCCATAGAGTTTTCTTTCTTTCTTTTCGTGTGTGCATGTTTCAAGAGGCAGTAACGGGTTCTCTACCACGATGGACTCCGCACACGGGTACAGCTCAACCAGCACTCGGAATTCCTCGGCTACAGCTTCCATTTCAAAATGTCAACGCCAAGGCTTGGCAGTCATGCACCCGAGACCCATCGTTGGTGGAGCGAGATTTATTTCGAGTCACCGCCACTCGCCACCCTCGTGGGCCAGGGGGTAGGGGTGAGGGCGAAGTCTTGATGCAGTCAACTTGATATTACCTTTTAAAGTGGCTACCAGCACCTACCCCCGACCCACACTCACCCCTAGCTCCTGAAACTGATACCTACAGCGGTGTGACATTTAGGCCTGTCACCACCTGACTGACACCAAGTTCTATGTCCTGGAGTCAGTGGCGACGTACTTAGAATCGAGGGCGTTCCTCCAACCCCTCCCAACGCCGGCCCCAAAAAACGTTTATTTAGAATTAAGTGTCAACTAGTGGCAGCTTTTTATGACTAGATCATCTTATAATCAATCAAGTTTAAGACTACAGTAGAAACTTGCCGTAGTCTGCATGGGAAGTCCACACAAAATGATTCTCGTTATTTGTTAGGGAGCTCCACACTAGTATAGCCTCTAGGAAAGATTTTTGAAAGAAGTTCAAAGTTCAAAAACTGATTTACATAAATATTTCATGTAGGACTAGCTCCCCCCTCCCCACAATCCGTTATTACATTGAAGCTAATGTTTTTATTATGTCATAACTACAAATTGAATCAAAATGTTTTCCAACTCGCCATCACGCTCATAAATGACACCGTATCAACGAGAGGACATTTAAAGTTTTCAATAGTAAAGAACACAAACAAGATTGGAGTTGCTACTTTTCCCATTGCTTTGAAATTATTATTCTTTCTATATTAATAAGATAACCAAGAAGATGCATTGCTCTTTCAAATAAAGGCATATAAATATTTCTTCCAACACGAGTCATAAAACTTGTTGAGTAGCTCAAATGAAAACGTAAAGTCTTTAAAGCTCGACTTAATTGTTGATCATCCGTGCTAAGATCATAACCCTTCAGGTAGACGGTGGGGTGGGGGATAGGGAGGTGTTAACGCTGTTCTTATCCCACAATCTACCCGATGATGCGATGAAAAACTTAGATAATCTTTATGAATAATCATTGGCCTCAATAAGCGAGTATATATGTGAGCCCAACCTTTCCCCCTCCACCTCAAAACCTCGTTTTTTTCTACTTCCTGAACACCAGGTCCCTGCCTCCGCCGAGGGCTAATCAGATTGCTGTTTAATGTTCATGAATTGTTTGGTTTTCCAGTCATCGCATCAACTTGAACAAAAAGGTCGTAACTTTATTTCGTTAGCTTCGTACGTGATACGTTTTTTTGCTGTTGTTGTCACTATACTGTACCAAAACTACTTCTATAATAATAATAATAATAATAATAAATTTATAATTTATGTAGCGCTGTATCCCGGCAAGGAGCAGCGCTTACAGCGCTTTAAATGGAGACAATAAAATACATATATTATTTAAATAAACATTAATATCATACTAACCACATAAATGCCAATACGTTACACGAAAGCTACGTTAATCATTCAAAAGAAATATTGTTTCATTAATTTTGAAAATAAATTTTGGAAAGTACAATCTTGAAAGACTTAGTTGTTGAAATACTAGAGAATTCATTTGCTTGGCTGCACAAAAAGAGAACGACCTTTCGACAAATATTTTAGTTCTCGTCTTAGGAACAAAGAGAATGCGTGTGTCTGTAGAAGAGCGTAGGTGACGACTTGGTGAGTAGACTGACAAAAGTTCAGTAAGTTTAATAATCATGGCACTTTTACTACTGATACCAATAAAACTATATGAGCTGAAAAGTATATGTGATTTCTCCCGATTCTTTTACAAGCTCATAAAATGTTTGTAGGTTTTCGATTTCTTTATTTAAGTCATGGCACTACCAGCACCGACTCATCTGCAATTCACAGTTTTCCTCTCACGTCATAAAAGCAAATTAAAAAGGTCCATAACCACGTATACTTCCTCCAGTTTACGACACTTCAATATGTTGTCTATGAACAATAAACATTCGGTTTACTGCATCGACAACTTGCTGCGCGGCTAAGTCGAGCCCTACAAATATAAATAGCTCATTATGATCGCGCCATTTGTTTTCCCGTTTCGTTAGAAAGTGAACCAAAACGGGGACTAACGTTATTTAATTAAATAAAACAGCTGGTGTGACCGTAAACCGTCGAACCGGTAGGTGGACAAAGAGAAAGCTCACGAATGCTTAATTATTGATCTACGTGTTGTTAATACGTGCTCGTCTCCGCCTCGGAGGGATGTGGGGCGCGTTTAATACGAGACCACGAGCAGGCCGCATTCTGATTTGTAAGTCTGAGCGAGCTTCTGAAATAAAGAACAAACGCATACCCAGTGTCAAACTAACTTGTCGTCCTGTCACCAGGTCCCCCCCCCCTGGCTATGTCAAACTCTAGAACTATAGATTGCTACAGGCATCTATCTTAATCCTACACTGACCCACCCCCAGCAACATTTCACTGCCCTGTCTGAGACGCAGGTTAGGTGCCTAGCACGGGCCTCCTATTATCAGGTAGTTGTTGCAGTAGGAGTGAGCATGAGGGTCCTCAAGAGATGGTTTTATGTTTCTTGGAGATTTATGATCAGACCTGCTTGCCGCAACTCCTCGTTCGTCTTTAGTTCACGTGTCCGGGTCTCAAAATACTCAGATTAGACCCTACGGCCGTAGATCTGTTAGTTAAATTATTTTAATGTGAAGTTATCAGTAAAAGTTGGAGTTTCTCTTTATTAGCTTAAAAAATAAAAAAAACAATGCTGCTCCATTGCAGAAGTAAAAAAAACCAACAACACCGCCAGGGAAGTTAAATGTTTTTTCTCATTTAAAGTATAGTGTGATGGTTGAGTTCAGTGATCACAGTTTATTAACGGCCGTTGGCGTTTGTTTGTGTGTGTGTGTGTGTGTGTGTGTGTGTGTGTGTGTCTTTTACTGCTTAAACACACACAGATACCAACTGAAATCAAGTGGACACAAATAAAAAGCACTCACATAAACACAAATGCATAAACACACAAACACTCACTGTCTGACTGTAATCACCAGAGGTTCAAAGCTAAACATTTTTATTTTAGTTCCGACCCTTCGTTCCGAAATGTCCAAGTTTTACGAGAACGTCAAGCACCAAACATATTCCTCTGTCCCAGTGGTTCCCCTGTCCCAGCGGTTCCCCTGTCCTTTGAACACAATAACGGCCCACATGAAATAACACCGCAGAAAATCCGTAACCCCCTAATCTCGGGAAATAATTCAATTTTAATATTAAAGGCATGAACAACAACAGAGAATACACGTTATAACCGAAAGAGTGTTCTACCTTGTGAAAATGATCTAAGATAATTTTGGGGACCTCTGGTGAAGCAAAGATCTTGTTGCAAAACCAAAGCAAAACGTCCCCGGAATTTTTGTAAAATAAGAAGAAAGAAAAACTGAAGAGAAAAAAAAACGATATCAACCCGGGGAAGGAGCGGGACTCTTTTCAAACTGCCGAAAGTGGAGCACCGCTGGGGCAATAAAACGGTCGTAGCCATGCTCGTAAAGTGTCACAGGCTGAAGGGGTGCGTCGGCTGTATCAATCCGCGATAAAACCAAGGCCATAACGCCTAGTCCTCGCCATTTCTTTTTGGTAGGAGACCAATCATCTACGGACCCGAGGTCATCTCGAGGCGCCATTAACGGACTTGTCAGTTCCAAGCCGACGGTGTTTTTGATGACATCTACAAACATTTTTTTTTCGGAACTGTCAGGTGGAAGTCGAGGGGTCAGGGGGGGTCACGGGGGTCAGATTTGGAAGGCGTTGGGGTGGAATGTCAATAATAACACGGGGGTTGGAGTGTGTTGTGGATACGGTGATCGCGCGGTACGAATGTGTTGGGGACACGGGCGGGGGGCCATAAACGGGATAAAAGGAAGCTCTACTCTTTAACGTGCCCGGTAAGAGAATGCGGGGAGGTGGGATCGTTTTACCCTGGAGATTTATTCTTAGGTTCAGGGATCTAATTTTGTGATGATTAGATCCTTATGTGCTGTCAATTCACCTGCGCCATCTACATCTGAGACTAGAGAAGCCTAGTGTCACTTATATCCTTAGTAAGCATTTGATTCAATCACATGCGTTGTTGGCGAAATATCCACAAAAATTGTCTTTTAAAGACACTACTGGGTCCAAGGACTTCAAGACATCAACACCCAGTGAGTCAAAGCTTCTCAAGACATCATCTCAAAGTGAGTCAAGAGTTTTCTAGAGATCACGTGGTGAGTGCACGCTTCTCTGTACATCGCCAAGCGAGTTGAAGTTCAATGTACATCACGACAGCATTAATTGTGTGAAAGATTCTCACTCATAAATTATTGTGTAAAAGTTTGTAAAAGTTCATCTAGTGAGATGAAGCTTCTGAACTGATGACCTAGTGGGAAAAAAACTTCTGAACTGATCACCTAGTGAGACAAAGCTTCTGAACTGATCAGATAGTGAGACAAAGCCTCTCCGCTCAGGGCCCATGTCCATGAAATCATGACGTCACTAGTATTGTGTCTACCAGAGATTGTACTGGCCGTTGACCTGCTGGCTCTCTAACCTCAATGTTTTGGTTTTCAACAGTTTCCACCTTCCCTACCCCGCCCGCACATTTTGTTTTTTTACTCCATGATGTGTACCAGATGTGTGCAGGTCCTGTCGGATTACAACCTGATGTACTGTGTCACGTTTGGTGGTGTGCACGGTCATTGATGTTAAAACTGTGTTGACGACGATGTGTGTTAAATTTGCTAGCCGCGCAAATATTCACGTGGCGACTGCTACGTACAAACACCCTTTAAAAACGAAATGACGTGAGACTGTGCTAGAAACTGACACCAAAATAGGACTGGAAATACTTAATATATATTTAAAGTCTTACAATCTATTTCAATCTACTTCATCTACATTATAGAAAAAATTGATGTTTAAAAATATATAACATGCCAATCTATATATATAAAAATGAAAATATGTCTGTGTGTGTGTGTGTGCTTGTCCGTGGTAACTGACTAAACTATTCATCCGATCGTCATGAAAATTTTTAAGACTGTTGAGTACCCTCACGGAATGGTAACTGGCTACTTTTTTTTTCTCAATCTAACACTAAAGGGGCGCCGGGGGCCCAAAATGTGAATTTTTGCTTATATGAGCTATATAAAAAATACTTTAATCGCTAACTACTTGCTTTTTTGATTGATCTTAACCAAATTTTGCAATTAAATTCTTGATAGCCATTATTTAAATACCATAGTGCACTAAATTCCAAATGGCAACTCCTTCGAGGCTGGGGGCCCAAAATATGTGTTTTCTTAAACGTTTACGAATTTTTTCACTATTCAATTATTAAAGGTCTTGACAAATAATGATAAATGTATCCATTATTATCCATCTTAAAATAAACAGTTGTTTTGAGCTTTATATCTTGCCCCGAATGGGCCCCTGGGGCCCTTAATGTCGTTTTTTGCCTATATAAGCTATATAAAAATTAGTTTAAGCGATAGCTACTTGATACATTGATGGATCTTAAACAAACTTGG
>MUZC01000154.1:1362094-1385546 GCA_002072015.1 Radix auricularia
CCCCCCCCAAAAAAAAAAAAAAAAAAAAAAAAAAAAAATCTAACAGGCCCTTAAAATATGATCACCCTCTCATCCTAACTGGAGTCATACAAATACAACCTGAAATAAGATACGTCACTATTCTGAGTTGAATAAAAGATAATACAACAGCAAATAATAATGTGTCTCGCGAACAATCTTCCTACCTTCACCATCACACTAACACGGAGACCGAAAAATAAGATAAAACCTTCTTAAACATCCCCAGATAGAGAAAAATCACCCACGAAAGTCTTTACTTATGATAGGAGAACTAACCAAACACACAAAAACCGCTATTGGTGGAACACCTAGGGAAAACAACAGATCCGGGAGAACATCGAAACGAGTGGGTTGTTGGGGGAGGGGAAGTTCTAGGGCCACCAAGAACAGACATTCGCGTGCCAAAATCTGTCAAAGACAGGCGGTAAAATAAAAACAAACAGAAAACATTAACCGGAGAAAAGAACTGGAGCGGTGTGCGGCGGAGCGCTCATTTAAAAGGTATCAGGCGGGAAATGGTCGGTGGGTCGGCTAGGAAAATACTTTGGAACCGGCACACGATCGCGGAGGTAACGGCTTTGTTGTGTTGTGACAGCCCACCTTAGAGACAACAACAGCTCATCTCCACCACAGTCATCATGTACCATACAGAGGCGTAGCCAAAGACTCGCAGGGGTCTCCTTTAAGTGCAGAATATTTACTTCAGAATGCGATTTATTGGCCAACAGAAAAACTGATTGAAACTTTTTAAAAGGGTTTCTGAGTGAACATGGCAACTGAATGACAATTTTTAAATAATTTTTTTAATGAAAATGTTATAAACTTGTTAGCATATAGTTTCTACACTGGACCTCGACACACTAACTTATTTATAGTACCAACTATCAAATTTTTGTTTTGTAGTATTGTAGTTCAATCGTTATTCGTCATCCGTGAAAGTAATCTAATCTATCTTAGACATAAAGGACTTTCGATAAAACGACTTAACTACATACTGAGGTGGTGATGTTACTAGACACGATGTAAACATGCCCTATGTACCCCTATATACTAAATCAAATACGCCCGGGCACCCTGCTACATTCAATGTGCTCTGATTACATAACCATTACAATGCGTCGGTGCCCCAAACCCCACCTCCAAGAAAAAAGGCTCGACCGACTCACGTCTCAACATCGTCTAAATACATCTTACAGGGCCCTTATGTCCACAGCCCAACCACGACTCTCTATGCCCACACTCCGACAAGCCCACATATGCCCACCATAGCCTATATGCTTACATTCCGACAACCCCCATATGCCCTATGCCCACAACCCAACCAGCCACTATATTCCCACCATCGCCCCCATGCCCAGACCCCCACCACCGCCCTACGTGTTGAGATAATGAACCCACGGGTCCCGAAAGAGTAAGATACAGTCAGCCATTACTAAGAGCCTGTGTTTTGACTGCCAGGCGCGGTAAAAGCGAACATGGCCGACTACGGGACGATTTGGTGTTGTTGCAGGTTGCACCAATCAACACCATCATTATTTAGAGCAGCGCTATGGTGTTATTTTAGTCATTCGGGGTGGTTTGTTGACATTGAAGGGTTACGGCCTCTCACACAGGCGTACAACTGAAAATACAATAAGAGTGGGTGTGTGTGGGTAAGGGGGGAGGGCGAGGTTGCACGGGAGATTATGTTTGTGGGTTAGGGGAGATCTGAGCTTGATGCTTTCATATCCACCTTGTTTTTGCTGTAAAGTGAATAGTGGCACAATGAAATATGTAGCCGTTCTAAAAATTCTTGTCAAGATTTCTGCGTTGTGTGGACACAATCATGAAAATATGCCAGTTTTGATATCATTAAAAACATTCAGTATGAATAAAATTGTGTAACTATACCGGAATAAGGACTTATATCTAAGACCTTAGTGTGAATCACGTATATTAAGATGCTTGATTTTGTACAATGATTTGCTTTATGATCTGATCAGTGTTTTTGCTAACAAGGAAATGAACGTTTTTATTTATTCAAAAACAAAAAGGGGTATCAAATCAAGTCTGACTTAAAACAAAGATTAAGAACTTAATACACGAAGAGCAAGTCGAATACAAATATGAAAGATGGAGTAAAACCTCTGAAAATATTATCTCCAAACTTGCCAGCTAGACTCTGAATAATCAATCTCAGGCATTCAAGGACAAACTCTCGTTTAAATCTCGAAAGAAAAGCTCGTGGAAATCGATTCCGCCATTTAATTGCGCGTGCTGATGGCGCGGCTGGGCAGCATTTGTAGGCAGTTCGGAGTCAAAACATTTGCGCGTCATAGGCGTCAGCAGCCGTAGGAAAGAGGGTACTAGCAGCCGATATGAAGGTTGTGTTAGCAGGCGTTAGTAAGGTAGAACTAGCAAAATAACAGGCATTTTTAATTAGCTACAGGGCTTTTCCCTAAAAGAACACCAAGTCAAGAAACTATCCATAGTGCTGATGTGTTGTTTCTCGCTAATTAATTATCAGCAGGTTCCCCATATACAAAGGGTGGTGGGATAGACAAGATTTTTTTTCATATATTAAACTTTCATAGGCAATAACAACATAATATAGTTGATGTTCTGGCGATAACTGTGCAGCGCTATTACGTGTACCTAGTCCTAGCAAGGAGGCAAGCGTGCAATATGAGCTCACGGCGCATGAAATTGCTTTCGCCGCATGCTGTTTCCGGGACAACTGACCAACCCGTGACCAACGGAGCAACGAAAAAAAAAGAAAAGAAAGAAAGAAACTGGCGGTGAAGGAGGGAAGAACAAAATGAGCCCCTATGGCTCGATGGCCTCAGAAACTGCCCAAATGGAAAAATTATTTTAAAAATATTATGCGGTTTGGATATAGCCTTGGGATTATTGTGAAGGGTGGGGTGGGGTGCCTATTTTCATCAAAGTTGATAAGGTTTGAAGGAAATCCATTTGAACAGAATACATAGCTGGAGAATGAGTTGGATTTATGGAAAGTAAACCTGAAAATTATCGGAGAATGGGATATAAAAAAAGTTTCATAATTGCATAAAAGTTGTAAGTCATATTTCACAAAGATATTTAGTCTTATGTAGCTTGATGACGTCTCACGATGCACACAGGTTAAAGGCCTTGAATGACGTTAATAAGTAGCTAAATTTCAGAGTAGGATTACATTCTATACAGATTAGAGAGAAATGGAGTACAAAGGAAAGAGTGCGAGATAAATTTAACTATTGCTGTCTTTGGAATCCACCATCACTTTAGTTATAGATAATTTATAGAGTAAAAAGTAGCCTCACTTCTATTTTTACAAAGTCTTTGCATTTGTTTCAGTCAAATACGTCATCCCTCTTGCCGCTATTCATATTTAAGGCTGAATCATCTCCCCTTCTTCGATCCCACCTCCGCCCCCCATCTTCCTTTCCCCCCCACACTCACAATAACCTATGTCCTTCATTCTCTCAATCACTTCTCACTCTTAAATTCCCCCTCTGCTTATCAGCACCACTATAATTCTGCTCCAGTAATGTATCCATGTATCCAGCGCCCCCTACTCTCCCCGTGTGTGGGGGTCTAAGCCCCGGGGAGGCCATGACACGCCTGTTATCAAAGCATCATTTCGTCAAATCTTTTAGCTGACCACTGGCTCTCGTGTTGACTTGACCATAGAAACAATAACACAGGGTCTCTGGCACTAAGCTGCAGTACCCCCTCCCTTCCCAGTGTTCATGAGTTTCCCCAACACTCTTTCCAAAAGGTACGCTTGTCTAGCTACTCTCTCAGCGAACTGTTTCTTGAAAGAAAAACAAACAGCATTCACGGTACACTTCTTTTACATCGTCCCGCCTTTTTGCCCTAACCCAAAGTTTCTATTTCGACCTCACGTTCAGAGCTAATGGACTATAGAATGGTCACAGAAAGCTGACTATTCCGACGTAACTTTCTGTTGAGACGGTATACTTCTACAATATTGGTGGGATAACAGCATAAAAGGAGTCATTAATCACCCTATTTAAAGACCCGCTCTTACGATATTCTTCAATAAAACTTAAATCCAATAACTTGAGAGCTTTTGCTTGGTAAGGTAAAAAAAATAAACAAGTGCACTCACCATTTTTTCATTTCCAAAGAGATGATCTCCTGTTGGAGAAAAGACCTGGAAATATAAAACGAAACAACGCGTTATATAAACGATAATTCAATGGTCAAAAGGCAAACATCATAAAATGACTGTAAATCATACCAAAAATCCCCTCATGGGAGTATTTAATATAAAATAGACGGATAATATTTTTAACTACAAACTTCCCTGCTAGCTCATTCAATAAAAAAAAAATAAAATTAAAAAAAAAAAAAAAACCCTCCAAAAGGATATTAATCTAGGACTTTTTATTTATGTTTAACTTTAAAATAATGATGCTACATGTGAACTAAGCGTGACATAAACATAGAACAATCTTCATCACTGGCCTTCACTCAGCCTTAATGAGCCTAACAATAACACGAACACAGCCGGCGTACCCTTTGGTTGCCCCTCCTTGGGTAATTATTTCCTTGTATATGTTATTGTTGCACCCACCCCCACCCCAGGTCTCGACTCCAAGATAATCTCAAGCCGTTCATTAACGTATGCTTCTTTTCAAAATCTCCCCTCCCCCTTTTCACTCTTTAAGATGACCGTCGGCCCAGGATATTCCAGAGAGCACTCGACCGTTCTCGGCTCAAGTATCCTACGCTTGAGCCGGCTTCGTGGGCCCCGTGGGCCTTCCGAAAGTTCTGGAACCGCACAAGGAAAGGCTGGAGGGCAATGCTGTTCCGGCGCGTTAGAGAAGTTAGAGAACAAGGGGAAACAATAATTCGCTGCCAACACGGAGCAGAGTGAACAGAAACAGGGAAACAAAGCCAGCGCGAGATAGATTGTGTCCACTTAGACCGGCGGTCAAAACCAGGCCATAACACATCATTAGGTTGTTGTGTTTTTCTGTTTGTCCTCGTCTCGTGGGAGCCTCAAGGGCAAATCACTTGATTTTTAGATAGTAGGATGTTTGTGCCGTGGCTACTCTTTAACACCCCTTCAACAGTACTTTATTATATAATAAAACTTAGTGAAATAAAAGTCATTGATATTGTCTATGGCCATTGTGTTTGTAACATCTAGTTACCGTCCGGATAATGTGCTACAGTGGAAAAAATAGGTATATGAGCCAAGAGATGCAGTTACAAAACCGTGATGCCTAAAAAATCATAACATTTTATACTGCAAATGATTTTACAGTAAATTATACAACTTAAAAGATATTTAGTTAAACAAATCAATATATTCAAATAATAGAAACCAAACATTTATATTTTTAATATCCTTCTAACCCTCCATCCCCACCCAAATTTAAGATGAGGTGGTTTCCTAATTAAACGAAAATGTAAACAAATTATTGTTTGTTAAGGAAGTGGTACTTGAAATATTGCTATATACTGTTAGATTTATGACCTTTGAACTATCTGTATATTCTTCGCTGACAGTGTCCATACTCGCTTCCCACCATCGAATGCCTCCCCTTTCTATTTCACAGAACCTGTTGCCGTCAAGAGAGGGCCACCTAGAAAACACCTGGACCTCTTGATGCCACAAAATACAAGCACCACTCCCACCCTCCCACCAGCCCCCACAACCGCCAGTACAGATATGATGTGGCCTGCTATAGAGCCAAATGTTGAGGTGTGCGGGTGGTTGCAGTCGTCTTGCAGGAGGGCTGACAGGTCGTTGAAGAGAAACTGCAGTCTGAAATCTGCGTGACATTTTACAATTGCTTGTGTTGTAATCTTACTAGATGCACCAGGAACACAACACGCAAGGCAAGCTCTGACCAAACGATGAAGGTCTCTAGAACGATAGAAATTTGTACAGCTAATATGGGATGACTTAATTTATTAAATTATATCTCGAGTCACACATGTGTTTTTATATTTATTGTAAACCGTAGGTTTCTTTCGTGCTGAAATTACAATTTCAGAGCATGTGTATAGTCCGTATATCGGTCAGCAAATGTTTTTTTTTCCTTTCTTTTAAAAATAACATTGTAACTAAAATTTAATTTTTAAACTAACTTTTCTTCAGTGAAACTTTTGAGATGTCAGCTTTTTCCTATCTTTCTCCGGGTATTAAATGTATCTTTAAAAGAGACTCAGTAGAAGGAAGGAGAAGGGGGAACGATGCCATTAAAGGGCGTTTGAAACGAATTAAGAAGAAGGGAGATTTCTCTTTTTTTTTTAAAGCGTCTGAATGAATCTTTGAGATGTCAACCCATGACAGATATTAAATCACCGGCTCGTCCTATAAGTGACATGGATTCAATGAACGTCGCAGCGTACATCTCTCGTGGCCCATGGGCATCCCTAATGGTCCTGAATCAGAAATCCCCAAATGCGATGACTTTCGGGACTAGACTCCATCCCCCCTCCCCTGTCCAACTGAACCTCTGCAGTAATTTGTTGGCGGGGGGATATGTCACCCAGTCATAAATGTCACCTGACATTGCTGCAACGTGTCCCGGGACACGCCCCAGACCCAGCCCGCCACTGGGGTAAGGTGTGGCAGTGTTTACCCGTGCCATCACCTCGCGATAATCGCCCTTGATCGTCCCTCCAGGGGGACCCTCGGTCAACGATCCTCAATGGCGAGCGGTCCCATGATTACCCAAGTTGGTCACCTCGGACAACGGTAGATGTCCAGCTGGTGTCGCTGACCAGCCCCCGAAAGCCCAGAGAAAGCCCCCAGGTAAACATTAGGTGTGGGTTGACACACATCGTAAGGAAATCACTACCTTCTGACAACAAGCTGATTGAAAACAGAGCAAATGTTTGTTGCTTTTTGGCAACTTGAGTTGAGACCGGGCATAGCATAGCGACTGCGGTATATGTTGTTGTAACATAGCAACTGGCTGACTGAGAATAACCTTGCAATTCATTTTACGAAGATGTGGGAATGCAGAAAGACCTAAAATACTAAAATAAACAACTACGTCCGCTGCTTCCTTCCAGTTATTGTCAAGACAATCAATACGGATCGATAATAAATCTGATCTGTCGTTAAGCGAGATCAGAACTGTCGGTAATAGAAATAAGATCGTACAGCAGCAACCACCCGAACTACTGTCAAATATGTGCAAGATAACGAAGCATTATTTAAAATGAAAATACAATATATACATTTTTATAAAAATTACATTGAAAGTCAACAGTCTAAATTTTTAATGATATTGAGTTACACTTTTTGTTAATGTAGGCTCTCAGAAAAGTTATTCCTTCCAGCAGGCACGTAAAGTTAGATAAAATATGAAAATACATTCTCCGCTTCATAATATCTGAAAATTTCTCACGCAGACGACCCCGACGATTATATGATGATGCAGATAACACCCCCTGGGGCTATAACCTGCCCCCTACCCCACCCCACACCAACAGTGGATTTTAACTCCCTTCAAACCGAAACGATGCACTGCTAGAAAACAACAGTGCAGTGGACCGTGACACAGAACCTTAACGTGGAGAAGGACAAAACGTTTTCCGGTAGTGGGGAAAAACTGGGGTGGGGGGTGCTCTTATCAATTGATGCCATAGAACGTATTATAATTGGTAATTGCGAACGTTAATTCGTTATCAGATGGAGGGACCTTAGGCCCACGGACTCCTGTATGTATTGGTTCACATCACTGGCTCTCAAACTGGGATGATACAGTGTCAACCCTCTACAACGTCTGCTGGTGTCAAGCAAAGCAATTTTAAAAACTACAATTCCATCTTTTGTTTTTAATTTCTTTTCCTTTAATTTTTTAAAAATTATATAGAATTTAAGAAAACTTTAGGGTCAGTTTAATTGACAATTCATTTCAATTTTTACTTGAATATCTCCTATATGAAGATCACGTAGATCCGTCATGAACCCCGTCTTTTTATGTACACAAAACCAACTGAAAAACAAAAATTCGGATAAAAGTTCAGGCCTCTAAAAATTATGGAAATTATCAGAAGAAATGAATTGTATTTTTTTACAAGCTTTATTAATTTTTTTAAACCAATTTTATTAATTTAATTACTATTTTATTATTATGATTTTCTTGTTGTTTATACAAATCTTTACGATATTGAGAGCGCTTGTCACAAAATAAACCTTTCGGGGAAACAACTGAATTCACCACTGTCTTATTTCCCAAACACGTACCAGATTTTATGGGCTAAGAAATCCTATCTCCCTCGCCATCTCCCCGCACATGACGAGTTGATGAGCAGATAATACGCCACCGTTTAGGAGACGGGACTTAAGCACTGGCCTAGGGCGGTGTATTCCCTGAGTTCGCATCCTAATCATGGCTAAATTTCAATTTCCCTTCTTGCTGACACTACAGCTCGGTGACCATTACGGGACACCCCAAACCCCCACCCACTTCGGTTATTTCACAATTAAAACGGGGTCCCCGGGCCCCATTTACGAAGGGACGGTACGACTGGAGGCAATATCCTACAGTGTATGTGTCCAGTGCGCAGTTGTCTCTAGGGTCACGTGGCGAGAAATCTCATTCATGGACAAATTTACCCCCCCCCTCCAGGTGACCGCCTCCATCTTCCTGATCATGATCGGTCAATTGGTCATTCAAAATTTCCTGATGTCATTTTGGTCATTTTCGGAAGGGTGGACCTCTATATAATACTATCCGGCGACCTCGTGGCCCAAGGGACGGCACTAGAGATGGTGACACTTGGAGAGTGGACCTCAACGGAGACAAAAGGATCGGGAGGATGCTTCACCCGAGGACAGAGCAGGGGGTGGGGTGTGGGCAGAAATGACAGACGGGACTCGATTCTCATGGGGGTCCTGAAAGAGAACAATGGCCGACCGTCCGTCCCTGAAACTGTGGGTAGAGGGGGGGTGAGGGGGAGACTGCAGAATTGAAGAAGCGGTACCCCCTGGTTCTCTTCGACCCCAATAAGCCGAGTGGCTGGAAACAATATGGAGACGATTTAGTTGGGACGGAGACACTAATCGACTCTCCAAGCCCGGGTCTTTCATAAACGTTTATGAAATTAATTAAAGAATCAGGAAACTACGAGTTTCCAAAAACGAAACAAAATACGCGGCATGTTAATCGTTCGACTCACGCGTTCAGGGTAGGGTGGAGTGGGGGGGGGGGGCTAAGAAATTCCTCAATAAGATTCCACAACATTTCAAGGGACTTGGTCCGAGTTGTAAATACATTCACATCAGATTGATCTTTGGATATTTCATGACGAAACTCATGTCTCTGTCTTTTTGTAACTTAGACTGATTCAAGTAATTTATCGGATTAGATGAACTGGGTATTGGAAGTCAATGGCTGGGTCAATATTGAAAAATATATTATTAATTAATTCAAATTAATAAATGCTTACACATATAACCATAACAAAATTGGAATCTGAAAAATTCGTCCTGGGATAGTATCAATCCGACAGCTGAATGAGCTCAGCATCTCGACTTGTAATGGTCCGTAATCAAAAGTACTTTCAAAAGCCATTGACTCATTGACTTTGTGGCTATAGAGACAACCTATAAACTAAATGCTGGACTTATTTTGGAACTATTGAATAATTGAAAGACGTCAGCGGGGAGGGTGGATAGCACACATCTCATTTTGTCTTTGATCCCAAGAGAACAAAGGCAAAAACTGGAGAGAGTAACTAGGAACTTTTCATCAACGCGGATGGTTACCATGGCAACGTTTTCAATTTCGTATCAAACAGAAATAGAGATAGTATTTTATTCTAAAGGGCTACGCTCTAAACGAATTTTCAGCAATGTGTCAGCAGTGGAATCGTTTTGTCATTCACTCGGGCCCTAAACACTGGCACATATTCATAAGTCTGATTTTTTCCCATTGGTATTTGCTTTTACTTTCGTTTTTTTTAAAGTTGATTTAAAACAAATTCTTTGTGCTATTAAAACTCATTGATCGCTAGTAATAAATTTAATATAATTTGCTTCAAAGATTTAATCGATACTATTCTTTCTTGTAACAATTCCATTCGTGTGTGTTTAAGATTTTTAAAAAAAGTTCTTAGACCAAACTCCACGGAAAAATAACAATCGCCTCCCTTTGCCAATGTCTAAATCTTGTCCGTTGTTGTCGCAACTCTTTGCTTTCCTGTGCCCAACCATCAGCAGTCTACCCACCCCCCTAAACCCCACCACCACCACAAGACATTCTTACTTCACTGCGTGCGGCGCTCCCGCCACTAAGTAAATATTGCGGCATATTGAGCCTTGCCGTGCGGTGGGTCCCGCGCCACCGTAAGGATTCATTCGAGTACCGAGGACGACACGGTCCCCACGTTTTATTTCGCTGGAATTGGCCCGACGGAACACTTACAAAACTGGCTCCAACAGAACCTCAGAAATCGGCAATCGGTTTTTTTTTTAAATCTATAGAGTATACACCATTAAAAAGGACAAGTTTCACTTAAAAAACATTTTTCTTTTTTTTTTTTTTCAAAAAAAGAATAGCGCTTTGTTTGTTTTTTCATAACGGCCAAACACACGCAACCAAACACTCAAGAGATATTCTAATTTTTTTTTATATTCGTCCACTCGAGGTTTCGTATTGGTGTATAGCTCACTTCTTTATAGGGTTATTAAATAGCCAAATAGAGGGAATTTAATTTAAGTTTTCGCGACATGTGTGTTCTTTGTCACGGCCGGGGTCAATAGAAACTGCTTTTAGTTATACCAGAGGCCCGATTAAAGACCCGGGGTCGACAGAATTGTGAACCTTCTACCCTTCATTACCCCTTGAACTAGGGACAACTCCCCCGTTCCCCAACAGCGCCATATGATATTACAGGAAAATATTTGTAACAAAGACAGATGCTAGGAGACATTGTCAACAGGACGCTACATTGCCAAAATATCACTCATCATTTAGATCTATTTAAACTTAAATTCTTCGTTTCGCCGTCGTTTAATATTATTTCAGCAGTACATTAGAAACCACAAACTCGCTGATTGCATAACGGAGATCTCAACTCATAGCCACCATCGCATGTCCATTTATTTATATTTTGGAAAAGTCATCGTCGTGCCATCCCGTCCTCCCGCCCCCACCCCAAAAACCTCTTCAAGTCTACATAACCACCCCACCTCCTGGCGACTTTTTTTTAGACCTGCTTCCTCCCCTGAACGCCAATACGCGTCTATTCAATCCCTGGAGCCGCGGCACCCGTCCGTTTTCAGAAATTCTTTCCAAGCCTTGGAGCCGCTAACAATCGCAGCCCTTTTGACAAATCTAATCTGTCTACGGCTGCCGGGTCCGGAGGTCTAAAGGCGCTGTTGCCTTTTCTTCGCTGCTCTTTTGTCAGTCCGTGAATATTACCATGAATGCATCTTTATCAACAATTAACCGAGCTTTTGGTTTTCAATGCTCGATGTTGCCTCGTGAAAAGCTGCGCGCCGTGTCTCGTAAAACGCACGGGAATATCCAGTTTAGCTGGTTATTTAAGAGAAAAGACCGAGTTTTTCTATTTAATTTTCACGGGTGTAAATAACATTTTGTTCTGGGGAATTCTTCTAGATTTTCGACTTCGATGTTAAATTGCAATACTAATATGAGCATTTGATTTAAATATATGAAGAGTTTGGAGGTCATAGGCATGGGTTTGGCTTGGTCATAGGCATGGGTTTGGCTTGGTCATAGGCATGGGTTTGGCTTGGTCATTGGTCATAGGCATGGGTTTGGCTTGGTCATAGGCATGGGTTTGGCTTGGTCATAGGCATGGGTTTGGCTTGGTCATAGGCATGGGTCTGGCTTGGTCATAGGCATGGGTTTGGTTTGGTCATAGGCATGGGTTTGGCTTGGTCATAGGCATGGGTTTGGCCAGATTTTGTTTATCTGATTGGTGCCGCTGTGAATCGCTTGAAGAAAGAAAAAAGTTTAGTAACGTAAGTTACATAGCGTTAACAGTAGGCTGATCTATCCATTCCGGTGACTTCTCAGATTCATGAGTACATTTGGCCCATTAACCTTGCCGCACTGACCACCAGATCAACACAGTACATACGAAGTTCCGAAAATACTAGGTAAGCTCACGGAGTTCCTACAAGAGCTATAATTAAATATATCAATGAATTACACTTGAAATTATCGCTGACTGCAGCCGTGACCAGCCGTAAAAATAGGACTTCGTCAACTGAACCAACCTTGTCATCAGTTGTTCCCTTTCTGTGTGTCAACCTGCATGTATCGTTCTGACCACCCCGCACGTCGCTAGAGCTGCTATGCCATCGCGGGATCTTTCTTTCTACTCCATGGTAATCAAATTAACATCGCACCGTATCGTGTGTGTGTGGGGGGGGGGGGGGCACAGCGATGTCATTGACCCCCCCACCCGACCCTGGCCAGAAATAGGACGACCATCGGTAATGGAACAATGGAGTATTGATTTGGGCTATTAGAATTAGCGATGGAGAAAAAAACGTGTCAGTAGCTTAGACCACCATCATTGCAAGGGAACGGGAGCTTTTGTTTTATTGTGTCCCAAGTGTTGTAAATAAGCGTTGAAATTATGAAATACCTATTGACGGCGGTGTCTCTCATTGTTTGAGGTTGGAAAAGGGCGGGTGGGGGCAGGGGTTATCAGTTAAAATTGTCTTCTCGATTACTTAAAGCGAAACCCACGAGCTGAATAGTGATTATCATTTATTTGCGGCAGGCTATTAATAGAATATTTGGTTATCCAGTGAGGTCAAACGCATTGAATTGCGTCAATTTATTAATAAAACATAAGAGCTCTAGTTTTGGTCAATGTCATAACATGTATTCAGCACTCTACGTTAGTGTGGCTCAGGAGAGCAGGCCTAAGCCCGGCAGTGGCTTTCTGAAATTTTTCCCCAAAATAATAAGTGAAATGCATTTTTTCCAACCATGACCAATGAAGCATTGTCTCAAAAATAGTGATATGGCTTTGTGGGCTGTTACGTCTCCCGTCTGACAAATGACAAACTTAATTGCGCGAATAGCATCCAAGCGTTGAAATCTTAAGTGGGCCTCCAAGTGTTGAAAGATATCAAGTTATGGCTAATCAATATAGACCAAGAGTAAACGTAACACGGGATCATTGAATCAATTGATATCACAACCAATAAAGGTTGAACGACCTAATTGACACAATCGTCAGCCAATTGATCCGTGGACGCTGGGCGTTCGGAATTATAGCTGACCTTGACATTGTGCACAGTAGTTGGGCGAGGTGAGGGCGCGGTGTTGGCGGAGAAGTGTTTTTACATCCGAGCAATACAGGGATACCGTGTTGCAGTTCCAACTCGGGTATTACACACTGTACCCCCCTCGATTTCACTTAGAAGTGTGGTCTTACCTCGGGCTGACTCGTGGGTTGAGGGAGCAAAGAGCATATATATATATATATATTAAAATAGCTTTAAAATTGAAGAGTAATGAGTCTTCCACATTGGACGCAAAACATCAGCGATAACATCTCTAATTTCAAACCTACCCATAGCCTCATTGGAGATCTTTCAACACAATGCTACGACGGTAACATCCATAGTCACATACATCAATAAGGGAGAACAACAATGATACCTTGATCTTGTTTTTAAAACAAATGTTACGAAAAAGTTGCCGAGAACACGACCTTATCCTTCATTCCAGGGAGTCTCAAATAAAACTGACCAATATGTATGTAGGATGTAAAATGTTAACGCGATGGCCAGATAAAGTTGTTTACGACAAGAACATTTTTTATAGCTCTCTACTCTCATGGCGTGTGGCATACATTACTTAGCTGGCTAAAAAATGAAGCTTCGGATGAGCCCTTGAGAAGCCTTATACCAAGTTTAAGAACCACTGCTAAAAAATTCTCAGACTCCAATGATACAGTCTAATCCTAAAAACACCAAATATATATATTTCATTTCTTTATATTAATTGCATACAAAGCATCGTTTTGAACACCTTAGCTCCTAGACTAAAAATACTCACTAAGCTTTTCTACAACTCGTTGTTTTAAAACACAATAACCCCTAACGCCCCTGCCCCTTAACCTAAAAACGAAAACTTTTGATGTCAACGAATCGATATCAAGTCTCCAAAATCCATTTACAAGGACACACCACGGGGACCAGCCTGGAAGTGGAACCCTACAATCGCGCCGTTTACACTGCAGACTAAAGCCATAACAGCTGATTAGAGACGTTTTAGCCGGGGACCACGACTCATATTTAGCAAAACTCATCTCGGCCGCCATGAATTATTCAGGTAGCGCGTTGCGCCCTCGATCAGCGGCTCGCCATAGGAAGTGATGGGGGGACCCCGAAAAAAGGAAGAAGAAAAAGTCCTGTCTTCGTTGCTGTGAGGTTATTCTTGGGCCCATCCGAAGCCCTGAGCCTGTTACAGTGCTTTATCGAAGTATAATTGAATTACGTGGTCCAGTCACTAGCGATAGCGGACGGCGGGACATGCCGGCTGCCAAATGGCGCTGAAAGTGCGGACTAATGTCGTTAGTTGTCCCCAGCTTAGGCACCGCCTTGCCAGATCCATTTTCTCTTTAATCCTGACAGCGGCATCGTCTCCAAGCGCCCGTGAGAAATAGTTTCAATTGAATGGTCGTCTTGTGGGCTGTTGTGTCCGGGAAGAAGGTTTGTTATGGTCGGAAATGGACATGGTCAGTGAAGTTTAGCTGAATCAGGTGTTAAAACTTGGTGTCTAAAGGATGTATCCTTGCACAACGTTTTCTCGAATAATTGTTACCGAATCATATATACACGCTCGCCTGACCATCCGCAGCCGCCCGTATCAAAAGTGATAACGCAATAATGCAAAATATTTTTGTTTTAAATCGTAAGTTCAAAATGTTCTGTACAATCCAGTATAGGGAGTGTTTTTCATGCTGACAGGAACATGATAACTTGGTCATGGATACAAATATACAACTCTCTACCTCTGCATGCCCTGAGCGGATGCTAAAGGATAACGCAAGGCCCCTACTAACACTTGCTGATGATATAACACAGTTCATAGATCAGTGTTATTTATTTAATCTTTACACACACAACTAAATCAACGATAGATGTAAGGAATGTGTGGGTTTAGGTTACTCCCACTCTTAAACTTAGGTGTGGGGAGGGGATGGGGGAATTGTAGAAGATTGACAAAACTTGAACATGTTTTGGCTAATACGAGTTTGACATTTATGAACATCGTGTACAAAATAATCGAAGGCAAGTGTGCAAGCTTCATAATTTTTTAGTGGCCACCTGTGAAATCAATGTCCGATGTTGATGTGATAAACCGTCTGAGCGGTCAATCAATAGGGAAAGTTTTCTCAGCATAGATCAAAGAAGGGGGCAAGGCCAAACGGTGACGCCGGTTGGGATGTACTTATCAGAAAAGTACAAAATCTGGGTGGAAACTTTCACTTTAAAAAGTAGATCATTGTTTCTAAAAGTGTGTGGTTCACGATGTCAATATTACAGTGAAACATACAAAAATAATAACAAAATGAGTATATATAAGTTAATAGAAGCCATATAGAAGGAAATTTACTAGCATTGTGTTAGGTGTTGGTGTATTTTTAAAAAAGCACTTTCATTTCAAGCTTTTGTTTTAAAGTATTTCCGGTCTTGTCATGTGTGTGCTGTGTACCGTGGTCGATAGACACATCCTCAAAACTAATCCTCTGTTAGGCATCCCCCTAGTGGTACATAGCGACAAATTTATATACATATACATGGGAGGTAGAACCTGGCTAATTAACAAACTGCGTGACCGCATTAGGGGAATGTCTCCCTGTCCGGGCAAGTCATTAGGACGCAGACCCATCAATCATCGGGCAGGTTAGTTGTCATTTACCTGTAACCGGACCACGGACCCTCTCAGATGAACAAATATTTGGGCAAAGCATAAACAGGGGAGGAGAACACGGCCCTGGTCTTGCCATCATTTTGTTCATGTCATAATGATAGAGGCGACCCGCTCCGGCAGATCTTGGAGATGGTCTATGATGTTAGACCAGCGGTGCTCCAATGTAAGGGGTGGGGTGGGTGAGGGCCCTAATGTCTGTCAATGTTAAATGTAAATAAAAATGTAGTGACTTTAATAGTATGAAGTATCAACAAATACTTGTGCCTGTGCCATTAAAAAAAAAATTATAACGGTTCCAAATTTTCGGCGGTGGTCATCGAATTTGTGTCGACTGAGATTATTTAACATACTTTTAAACAAATATACGAGTTATCACAATAAGTAAACAAACATCCATACATCAATATATACATATTATACATACATGATTTATATGTATAGTTTTTCTTTCAATTCGTTCATTTAAAACTCGTGTTATTAACCGGGTTCTTTGCCAATAAAAATAATTGAGAGGACCGCTGTTAAAGATGAATCTAACCTGTCAAATTAAAAACTGATAACGGGCGGGATTGAGGGTGGGGAGGGGGTTTGTTCAGTCTGGTTGTAATTGTTGGGGGACATGATACGGACATGGTACAAACAAGGGAGGGCTGGGTGGGGAGACTAATATTTCACCGCTCAACCTGGTCTAGAGAGTAAACGATACCGTGATTTAAAAAATAAAATAAACAATACGCCCGCGCGCGCACACACACACACTCGTGCACGCGCACACACTCACGTGCGATAAGGAGTTGTTGGTATTGGTTGTTATAATCATAATCTCGATATTTATATATTCACTACTTGAACCCGGGCGGCGGCAAAGCGAGCGTTTTCGATTCTCCGGTGATATAGTCTAATGCGGGTTAATCGTATCATGCAGGTTTCTAATGAGAGCTGCGATACCAATGTTTGGCCAGTTCTTGTTGCCAGTAGTATAATTCCATCCTCGATATTCATGCGCACTTAATATCGAGTAAAAAGGAGTAGTCGATATCTTACGTTTTTATAAAGCCACGCGAACGTGTCGATACTTACGGTGTTTGTCTACAGATTAGTCCGATCAATTTCAAGCGCCGAGGCGATCGGTCACGTGGTCTGTAGTCGTCGGCCATTGTTAGGGCGAGCTATCAGAATATTCCCCCTCATCGATACGAAGTAAACAGTTAAGTGTCCACTAGTCACACAAAGACAACAGGTGGCTGCTTGGTGTTTTTTCTTCTTCTCCTTTCCTAAGTTATGGAGCTATAATTAATTATTGTTAGGGTGTTTATTTTGTATTGACCTTATGTAAATTAAACTACAAACTCATAACGCAAGTACATAAAACTTACTTCTAGGAACATACATTTTTCTGAATACATAGCGTCTTTCTATCAAAACATTCACAATCTTCCCTCTACTCTTCTCCAGTTGTGCGCCCCTCTACGCGCATCTAGTACACAATGACCAAGGGAAACTATTATTAAAAAAAAAAGAAGAAGAGACACCAGGCACAGGTGCCACTTATCGCCCCATGACCAAGTATGCTGGACGGCGCTTGACAATAGTTCGTCTCAGCCCATCATTGTTGCCCACAGGAAAAAGCCCAAAGCCGAGGGGTCCTAATGATGGTGTCGGCATGATACCATCTTGTGGAGGTATTTCGGGTGTCTGGTTTAGGTTCGGGGGTCTGAACCTAAATTAGTCGCATGGGGAGAGCAAGTTAAATGGGCTTGGCAACGTCTCTGCTGACATTTGGTTTAACTCCAGTTCCAAGGTGCAGTATATTACTGTCATTACTTCCAATAACATGGTTACCAAGGTGGAAATCAGTTTTATCCATTCGGATATGGACCGTAGATGTGGACCGTGGATATATATCTTAGATGTTTACCGTTGCAGCGTGACCCCAAAATCTCAATATTTACTTTTAAAAGGAAACCCAAGGCATTTATATTTCATCTAAACTAAATTTGTACAGTGTACTGTCCCATACACGTAAGAAAAAACGCGGCGAGATTCTATTTTTAGCACAAATACTTCTAGAACCCCCCCAGCCATCGCTACCCCCACCCCATGAGCGGAGATCACTCACCACCCCTCCCTGGAGAGGTAAACCATGCCTGCCAGGGGAGCAACGCCCCTAACGCAGAGGCGGGAAGAGCCACCCCTCGACACTTGCCTAATTACCAATTGCAATTCGCAAGGGTCTTTACCAGCCCCTCGGGGCAGATATTCAACACTTGGAGTCTGGGCTCTCCATTTCGGAGCCGAGTCTGAGGGCTGCGATGTTCATTTCAGTTTTCACGAGATGGCGAAACGGGGAATTATGTAGGAACACTTTGCTCACTTTACACGTTATTTGAGATATCAGCGGTCCCCAAAACTGACATCGTCAAAAAGTCCAATCCACCAGCCGGAGTTGCCGATATAAGTACGAGAAAAAGTTAAAATGAAAAGTTCAGACTTGACATTTACAAACTTTAACTGTGTGTTGTGTTTCAAGTTACACACTATCAAGTAAAGAGGAGCACGAGAAGCTCCAACAAGGTTAACTATGTTCAAGAAACCTTCGCATACCTTACGACAAACGAATAGAAAGAAAAAAAATAGACCCATTTTTTATATTGCTTTTTATGTTTTAGGTAGGGAAATCTGTCAAAACTGTATTTCTTTAACTGGCGACCCGAATACCGACTCCACAAAATGTAACTACATCTTTTGGCGCGAAAATGACATTGGATGAAGCACGATGTAAAAACTTAAAACGCCGTCAGAAAACCTTAAGTTCCCCATTTACTTCATTACATACTGCTGGCGGTCAAATAGTACGTTTGAACTTGATAAAGAAAAATATCTCTCTCCCGACACAAACAAGAAGACAGAGAATGAAATTTGAGACTTTATATGGTTCCTTATATTGCATTTCATTAGGTCCCATTCCATCGTTAAAAGCTGTATGATTTACGGCCCTCAGATGTATATACATCGAGCAATGAGATACCTTAGCCGGGCGTTTTCTCGTGACAGACCATTAGGTTGTCTAACTATCAAAAACTCTGTGGTTATAGTCAGTCAATGATAACTTTTTTAAATAAAGAAGAAGAAATGTAGAACCACAAACACGCGCGCGCGCACACACACACATATACAAACACACGCTCACACACAAAACCTTACCTTTCAAAAAATTGGGAGTTACTGTAAAGACATATTTTTAAATTCAATTAAAAAAAAAAGCAAGAAAAGTAATTAGTATTGCCCACCAACGTATAATACTATTACTAAGGAGTTTGCAAAATATGCCCTGGTTTGATCTTAACCGCAGATTTACCTTTGAATAAGATAAATCACTGACTTCAGTTGCCCCTCCTAAGCCCATGAACATCCACTTTCAGTTAATGTAGGTAAATACTAGAAGCTGACAATGCCATTAGTTTTGTTTATTTCTTGATTCTTGTTTTTGTGTTATTTCCGTGTTGCCCTGGCACTAGTTGGTTTAGAGGCTTGTCACAATACGACCGAATATTTCACGGGAATAGGCGACTAAAGTCTGCCGCCCCAACGGAAGCCCCGCTGGACATTTCCACGGCTCCCGTGTAAGCCACAACATCGGCATCGTCTGCACATCACTCCACGGCTTTTCAAATCTACTCGAATTTCCCCTTTTTGATGTCTGGTCGTTTTTTTTTCCTTCAAATTTTTTCACACAAGGGGGCAAAAAACCAAAAAACCAAAACATGCGAGAAAATAACTGCGTGTAAGCATCGACAGTAGTTAAAAATTAGCTCTTTGAGAAGATTGCGAAGCGAATCAAGGTAAGACAAAGCGATGCAGAGATGTTTTGGGACGGAAGAGTTCTAAAAAACCAGACTTTATAGAGACAAACTTCTGAGGAGCCATCAGACAGAAATAAGACATGAGGTAACCGGAAATGAGAGAAGCGTTTAAAATGAGGAGAAAGGAAGTGCGGGGTAGGGGGAGGAGGACTTTTGAACTAGTTGTAATTGTTGCAAGGCAAAGAAAGTGTACAGTGTTTTTGTTTTTTTTGTTTTTTAAGAAAAAATGTAGGAAATTAGTTCTAATCAAACTTAAAGTTGTGGCTTAAATTGAAACATCACCAGTTACATCTAAGAAAATAAAGTGTGTTTTTTAATGTTACCTAAGAAGAGTATACAAAAAGATGTAGCAAAGTTTCCGCCGACATCTGCACCTTTTGTTTTTGTCATTGAAAATGTCTCCTGATTACAACTTCATTCTCCCCCCTTGCCCAAATCATGCTCATTAAGTTAATGAAAGGCAAAGAGGTATGCAAATATGGGCGCTTTGTTCAAACTGCTTCCCTGGTCTAGCCAACAATGTTTACTTTAAGCGGCGTGGCCGTGCAGATATCTGATCGAAGTCCCGCAGCATCTTAGAAATACCGCACATCAAATTTTGATAGGGATGATATAATATCTGTGTTTGTGTAATATAGAACTTTGCACACACAAAAATGGATCATGTGTAAGTCTCTACACGAGTTTGATATTTAGCTCATTTCTTTATAGAATGGGACAGTGAACAGGTATTTAAAAGTTCACATGAGCTGAATAAATCTGAACAACCTCGCACACAGGAGCACGACATTTTCCGAGGGAAGAAATGAGCCCCTCCAAATGAGTGCTTGTGGGGGGAGGGCATGTGCTGAGCGCGAGGCGTGTCGTCAGCACATTGCTCAAGTTGTTTCTCTCCTTTGTTCTCATGTTTTTGAAATATCTCTCACATCGGTATCGAGGGTTGATAGAGGGTAGTATTAGACACCCAGCGACTTTACCTCACGGGATAATTGTCACAGACTAAACTACTGCGGCCCTCGTTGACATTGCAACCCTACAGCTCTTAGTTACACAAATGACTTGAATTTAAAATAATCAATATTTTAATAATTGAAATAGTTTATCCCCATACTATAAGATTTACAAGTTTCTAGACACCAAAATAAATTATCTTAAACAGGAATTACATAAAAAGTGTTTTCCAAAGAATGCTGAAAAGGTCTCTGGCACTCTATGCTAGCAAGTCATAAATCATTCGTAAGTCACTATAAACGTAGAAAGTGGAATTATTTTTTTCGAAAACAAAACAAAACTGCTATTATCCCTAAACTAATGTGTGATTATGAATACAAGTTATAGCACAGCACCACCAGGAAAGGACTACTGACCACTAACAACCACGGAGTCTTCTGACCACCGCATGTTCTCCACTAAGAGCTTGATATCCACCCCCAGTTCACGACCAAAGCCACCCCCAGTTCACGACCAAGTCAAGTCATTTCTGTCAAGTTCATATCTTCCTAAGATTCCACTGACACCGACCGCCTAGGACCCCAGAGTTTCCTTAAGGAACCTACTGGCAAACATTCGTTTCTATGTTCCAGAGATAGGAGGAAAACGGTTGCCTTAGATCGATGAGAGAAAGGAGATTTATGTCCTCGGTTGTCCCCCCCCCCCCTGCTGATCACGCGAAAATAATGATGATAGCCTCAGTTAAGACAGGAGGACAGAGTCAGAAATGGTTCCCTAAGCCTCGCCGACAAATCCCATCCAGAAAAAAAAACGTGGAAGGAAAGAAGGAAGATGATGGAGGGATAGAAGGAAGAAGCTTGAATGGCAGACGGAAGATGATGAAAAGACAGTAGCAAAATGATGGAAGGACCCATGGTTTGTTAGGTGGACTTAGCGACCAAAAAGATTCTATGAAGGAAAATTTGTCGTAGTTAAAATCACAAATTGTGGGGTTTTGTAAAATACGATCTGAGAAGCTAGCAACATGGCGCACAACTTAAATGGATCTATGTCAAAAAAAGAGTTTGTCGATGTGGGGTGGCGGCCCGTGGTAGGGTGTACCAGCACATGTTTCTGGTAACACTGTTACCCTAAAACGTGGACGGTCCCCATCACCTAGCCCATCAACGCCCCTTTCAGATCTCTATCAACTCCTAAAACAAAGCCAGTGTAAATGGGATGGCACACTATGAGAATCACCGACGGTGGACATTTGTACTAGGGGCAAATAGCGAGTAACTTTATATAGAGGGATAGAGTGAGGGTTGTTGTACGATAGAGTCAAGGGACCAAGTTAGGCTTTAGATTGCTGAGATAATTTTGATAGCTCAACAGACAAGGTCTCGGTTGGTGCTGTCTTTTCTAATTAGCATATCAGTTCTTTGATGGGGAGTTCTGAAATATAATTAGCCGTAGATGAGTTTTACCATTTCTCGTTCTATTTTCAAAAATCCTCTTTTTCCAACTTAGTAATTAGATCAGTCTTGACAAGAATCACGTGACTTTGTTTACATTACTTGCACAGCACGTCAAATATTTGATACTTAATTATAGCAACAAAAGCTTCTCATAACTACTAGAGACTCAAATAACAACAACTAGCACTTCTAAAAAAACAAGAGCTTTTGATAATAGAAACAGGAGCCTCGCATATCAGCAACAGGAGCCTCAGATAACAATAACCTCCCATAACAACAACAAGAGCCTCAAATAATAACAAGAGCCTCTCAATATGTAGAATATATTAAGTAATAAAAAAATTAATATGGCAGATTATAATCAAATCCCAAATTGAAAATTAATCTTTTTGATGACGAAATTTACATACAAACTTTTGTTACAGTGTCGTCTGCCATTCTCCATGGTTGAATGAGCACGGAATGCTCTCAACTCAAGCATGGATGAAACTTGAGGTGAGTGCTCGTGCAGACCACACATTCAGAGAGATTTTATGCTCACACACGCACATCAATTTCAAATATGAAGGGCAGAGATACGCGATTTAGCTTTGGGAGTAAATAACCGGTATTTTTTGTTTAGCCAAGACTACAGGCTAGGTGGCCAAGAACACCACAGCAGTTTCGGGGCCGAATACGAACCCCAAACTACTAAGTTTTGACAAGTAGAAATATTTTTTTAGATTAAAAGGTCTCCAGGGGCCGGATTAGAGGGGCTCGCCGGCCGCATCTGGCCCGCGGCCCATAGTTTGGTGAACCCTGGTCTAGAACAACGGTGGCCAAAATGTGGGTTGCAAGCCGCATACGCTTCTGTGTCCACACAGTGGCTCGCGAACAACTTGTGAAAGATATGTTACAAGGATTACTGGAAGATTTCAGAGCCAAGATTAATAAGACTGGTTTAATGCGGCTCAAACAATTAGTTTGTACCGTAAAATGGCTCTCAGTTACTACAGGTCTGGCCACCAAGAGGACTGGAGCAGGGGTCTCTAAACTCAACACCCACGACCCGCAGTGCCTTCTCATCTGACCCCTGGAGAAGTTTTAGTGTACAATTTTTTTTTAATATATAAAAAAATACAATACTATTATGACCTAAAGTTTAACAAAAAATTGTGTAGTCGGCCCCCAAGCTGCTGTTTGACATTAAATGTGGCTCCCCGGTAGAAACGTTTAGAGACCCCTAGAGAAACATACCACCACCCCCCCCCCC
>MUZC01000154.1:1385605-1422211 GCA_002072015.1 Radix auricularia
CCCCCCCCCCCCACACACACACACACGCGCAAAACATTTTAAAAAATAAATAATAATATATTTTTTAAAAATCTCCTTAACGAATGAGAACTGTTAGTAATACTTTGAATGTCCCTTGAAGACATTCCAGAAAAATTAAAGAACAATAAACTATAATGGCCTCTCTCATGGATGACAAAAACAATACAAAAGAGTGCAAGTAAAAGTTGGTTGAAAGATCGAAAACTAAACACATCTTTGTCATGAGGCTGATAAGCAATGACTAATGACGATAGGGTTATCTTTTTTTTAAAAAAATGGCAAAGTAACTCCTCCCTCACCGCCACACACAATATTGAATTTTTTGTTATTTAATTTCTTGTACTTTTGATATTATTGGGGTCGGAAAGGGAGAAGATAAGATAGGGCGCCATTTATCACTGAAGAACCGGGGATTTTTTGTTTTACTGGATTTTTGTTATCTCTTCTGCATGTCCGATGTCGCACCGGGTAAAAGGCTCAAAAACAAGGTCGTGTTATAACAGAGCGGCATTGGAGCATGCTGACGTATTAACAGCGTAAGTACTTCTATGGGTGGGGTGGGGGTAGGCACAGATAAATACCAAATGTCACAAATTGAAGAGAAATCAGTGCATGGTATATTCCATGAACATTGATTGTCATAAATTTGTGTTGTATTATTTCCCCTTATCTACAGTAAATAAATTCCCCAATGGAAATTAAAAAAATAGAATTTCAAAGTGATTGGCCAAGACATGACGCTTGAAAATGATTTTTACTAAAAATGCTCGCATTCTCTTGATAACTTCTAACTTCATATTATGGAGTCCGCGATAGGCTTGCGCTTTCAGAAAGATTGAATGGACATTAAAATGACGTCATGTCGCATGTTTTGATGTGGGAACAGGGATATCAAGGACATCAGCGACGGCTTCGCTCCAAATTATCACCACCGACAACGGTAAGTTAAAAACTGAGAAGAGATAAGGTTGTCACGGTAATTAAATGAGCTTACCGCAGCTGAGAGACGGCAGCCATTCAGTCAAATACAACGCACCTGCCTTTTTTTATTAGCACCCAACCTGACGCGCAAAATTTCACACCCTCGGGTCCCTTCACGTTTAACCCGTGCACAGTTCGTCTTTCAGTTCAGTGTGGATCCGTTCCAAAGGACCGAATAGAGCTGGTATTCAAATTACGTACGTTTTAACTATTTCTAGATCACTTTTTAAAAAAAATAATAAAACATAAAATGTAAAATAAAAAATATAAAAAATTGTGATATTTTCTCAGTCTTCTGTGCGAATAGCCATTCCATGGTTCGCAGTGCGAGAAGATAAACGTACGAGATTAGAAGCTCTGAAACCCGGACAATCTGCCTGAAATCTTACACCGAGAACTGTAACTTAACACGCACGTGTGTGTATGTGTGTGTGTTTAAAATGAAGGAAAAAAAGGTATTTGGGGTTTGACCAAAGCAGCAAGGGGGAACAAATCAACGATCGTGGAACCCGGAAATATGATGAGAAACATAGCTAGGGAGTCCCGGGGTGATGAACAATTGGCCTTTGGGCACATGTTAGCATGCTGCGTGACGAGGTGTTGCATCAAACTCCTGAAATAGTTCTTAAAATACAAACAATAAGTTGAAGTATGCAGACATCGGCGGGGATGGGGTGGCGTGAAGATTGAAGGGGTTGGAAAATAAAAAGGGGGGGAAGCGGCTGTGCCATGATGATGATGATGATTGGTGTCAGTCAAACTCATTGTTCAATATTTGGAGTTCCTGTTTTACGACGTCATCAGGAGCGTTCTCACGTGCACATAGAGGAAACATTTTTGTATAGTCTCTGGAGAAATTGTAACAATGAAATTAAGAACGATCTTGAAGTCCCCCATTTCCGGTATCCATCATTTAAACCCAACAACGCGCAAACTATGAAGAGTTCACCCACCCTAACCCTCCACAAACACACACAAGCTAACATCTGTAGAATAGAGGCGTTTGAAAATTGTTACATTATTTATTTGGTGAAATGAGTTAGTATCTTGAGGTCAAAGGAACCAGGACATTTTACACGGGAATGATTGCAAACAATAATCCACTATGTATGACGTCACCCATTCTAACTTTCCCATTAAAAAAATATTTTAATCGTGCGACGTTAAAAGCGTTTTTGTTCCATCCCTGATACTGCAGTTGCTTAGAGGGCTCGGCGCTTTCATTGTCACGACGGCCAACAGCATGCACGAGAGCAGCTATTCTGACCTGCTATCTTTACCATCACCACTTGTCTTGGGGCAGGGTTCTCCGGTCATTTTAGCTAGGCCTTTTTCCCCCGCTTCTTTTTGGTCTAAACAGTAGCTCCAATTTAATGACCACCCTTGCTACTAGTGCTGATAATTCGGTCCAGTGCGCATAAAATTTGTATGTCGACCGCACTTCCTTTTAAATGATAACAATTACGTTGTCGGGTATAAGATCAATATAAGAGATACTGTAATCACAGACCTAAAATTGCATGTGTTGGAGGGCCAAAGGCTTAGCCAGTATGCTCAACACAATGGTATGAACTCAACCGTAGTAATTTTGTTATGTTACCGCGACAGACGGGTAATATTAACTGCTACGCGATACTAGCCCGAAACGGCATGTCAATTGAACCAAAAATGTTATATCAGATTTCATATTAAATAAGCTGGTTATTTTCCGTGCAGTTACTAATGTGCTTAAGTAAATTAAAAATGTGAAGATTATGTAGCATGCGACCGACTGCAACCCGATCTCTGAATGACACGGTGGAATGGACGGTCGTTGTGTAACCATGCAAGGGTTAAGTGTCCTATGGTCAGCAGTTAACCATAATGTCATGAAATGAACGGCCGGAGACCCTAAGTCCCGTTGGCACGAGAGCAGTAACCATTACTAATCTATAGGCTTCTCCGTGTGGGGCCGCCTATGAAATAAATCCTTTCGGGAGAGAGTGGGGCTATATTTATCATTTCTGTCGATAAATAGGTCATAGCCCACCTCCCTCCCACCCTCAAGACAGTGTCGATCCGTCCCTGCACTGTGATTAGTTCCAAAGACGACACCGATAAAACAACCGATGACTTTAATGGCGAGTTGGATGGTTTGGGGAGCCGACGCTAAGACCAGCGGTCACGGAGTAGCTTCATGAAATGATCATAAACGAGAGAACTGCGAGGGGCAATAATCCAGGAGTGTCGTTTGAAGAGATTCCTACCCCCACCCCAACCTCCACACACACTCACCTTACACACACGTCCTTTTTTCTCTGGCACACAGTCTCCTAATTTTAAACATACGCAAACCACCAAATCTCTAACAACCTCTCCTCTCGGACAGCCCTCCGCCCTCCCAAACCATTGTTTTAATTCACGTAAATGTACAGGCGCAGCTTTCTGTAAGTCAGATGAGCATCCCTATAAAACCCCTCCCCCATAGTAATATGAAATAGACTTTGGTTAATGATCCCTGCACGCATCACTTCGTTCTTTGCATCTTCCTTGTCGACACTGCATGCAGATTCTCATTTTCCCTCCATCCTCGTATTTATTTTTTAATCCCCAAATCTCCTTCCTGAACTCCACCGATTTTTAAGCATTTTAAAGCCTCGGCCTAGTGCCCTCACTACTTTGTCAGTCATTGTCATCAAACAAGGTCCTGGTTAAAATAGACGTTAGCACGATAATTTTAATGTCTTGTACAGAACTTGTGACTGATGATCAATTAACGCGTGTTGTAAGGAAATATTGGCCTGAGTATACAATACATCTACAAAACAAATACGTCGAGTGCAAAACTGTTGAGAAGAAACCCAGCAGATGATCCAGGCGTGCTAAACTCAGGTTAACTATAAACGTGGAGACATCCATATTATACATGTACGTTTAGAGATTTCAAGAAAACTCCTCTAGATCTCCCGGTAGGATGTTCCCGCACTAATACTCCGTTACAACATCCGTAAGTGTCAAGTCAACGGAGAGTCAACCTCGTCGTAGTCATCGCCCTGGAGTGATGACGTAACACCAACCTGCAGCCGGCGCCATGACATCAGGTCCCAGGTGGGTAAGGGGGCAGTGTCATTTTCTTTCTGACATTGTTTTGTTTTTCATCGTCGACCCGCGAGCTAAAACAACTGGTGGCTCCTTTTGTGTGGCGCCCGCAGTGGTCCCTGCTGTGTCCACACTCCCGACAAATAGCTCCTACGTAGGTGGTCTCGACCCGACGGCTTCGGTCTCGGATAAATAAAATAGAGATTTAAATTTTAAGCGCAATCAGGCAATGGCCGCCAAACCCGAGGGACCGCTCTGCATGCGGGAATGGTGATTACTGTTGATCTAAGGGTGGTACCAGCAGGATCATCCGAATAAAATACCGTGTGGTGGGAAGGGTATTTGAAAAAAAATCTCAGTTGTTGATTTAAGTTCTGCTTACTATGGTGTAGGTGAAATTAGTTACAGGAAATAAGGAGCTACAGCCTCGCGTGGGGTGGAAGGGGGTATAACACATGATACTTGTCGACCGGAAATGAGATTTTGTTAACGCGGTAATATTAATTTAAAACGGTTCAGTTGTTATCCATTAAGCTGACTGCGATCCATTAAGTAGGCTGATATCGGGTTGGTTATCCATTGGTTTACCAATAATCAGGTTTGCAGCCCTTCGGTTAGTTGGTTTGGACTAACAGTTTTTTTTTCCTATTCCATGTATAGCGACACACACAGACGTCAAATGATCTTTTATAGAAGGATTTTTGACAGCATAAAAGCTTTCACGTTATAAGCCAAAAAAAAAAAATATGTGTCCAATGTAAAACTCGTATATTTTTTAAAAAAATGAAATTTCATTCGTTCTTTTTTCGTTCATATGTTAATTGTTATCTTCACGATCATTGCTGTTTCAAGTTCCCCGTTAGCAATAATAAATTCATACCCTCAGTGAAAAAGTCACCCCTCCCCTCCGCCTCCCCTAAGGAATCGACTCTGGTGCATTTTTGAGTTGGACCAGAACAGCTCCAAACGCCTTGTGGACAACAGAGGCGTCCAATGCCGCGCCGCGGTGAGCTCCGACTAGTCAGTGGTCTCAGTTAGATGCGCTCACTGGGCGCCCCCATCACGGGCGTGCCAGTCTCTACGAGTCTCCAGGGGGATGTCAGTGCTGGTCAAGATAAGTGGGTCAAATGGAAAACGTTGGGTTAGTCGGAGAGTCGCCCAGCCCCAGCCCCATCCCACATCAGAGTTTTATCTTCGTCAGAAGCTTCGTGGTCGTAACCACGAGTGTTACTTTTAACCAGACACGGAAAGGGCTGAGTGTTTACGACTTGGGTATTTTCAGCGAGCGTAGAAGTTCGATTTCATACAAGAAAACGACTACTGGACTTTTGGGATCTATCCATATATGTTTCCGTGCTTGTATATACAGTATTCATTTATTAACAATGAACAGGTCGTAAATAAAAGTTAAGCAGAACAAATTGACCGAACAAGTTTAGGCACTTGAGTGTTGGCTGTCGTCATATCTGTGAGATGAATTGACCCCATCACCAGCCAGCACGGCCATAAAGTTAATCAAATTATCTTCAACAATGGTCATCCAATACGTCCCGAGATTGTTGTGTGAGAAAACCATTCTGAAGCCTTAATACGGTCATAACTCAACATCGATTTACAACAGTGCAGTCAAGCCTCTGGCTTTTAAAGATCGTGGGGTGTGGGAGGGGGATAGATAGGCTTCTAAGACTTTTTTGTCCTCTCTTCCTTAGTCTGTATAGTTCTTTGACTGCCCCTCAATGGATGGTCATTGAATATGTGCATGTATTTCCTAGCGTGTATTGTCTGGTGCTGTCTGCTCACACGCAAGCCTGTTGTCCCTGATGTAGGACTGATAAAGACTCACTAGTTTCTGCTCTTTTTATTTTATTGTAATTTTTTTATAACATTTTGAATCCCCTGAATAGCTTCAAACTGTATTCCTTTTCTACGCTATATCTGTTATTTTACATTTTTAGCGCATTTTCGAGAAGTCGAATGCGCTATTGCACCCGTTTTGTCCGTCCGTCCGTCTGTCATCACCCTAGATCTCAGCATCCATAAGTCCTTGACCCATGATGTATATATGTTTTTTGTATGTCCTGACCTGCCATTTGTGCATCAACACTCAGTTACTCGATCCGTTAAAAAACCCCGTTAAAACTACCAAAAAACATTGCGAATCGAGAGATAACACTGGCGCAGGCAACGGCCGCCATTGCCGGAAGTCTTAGTATTATCAAAAGTATTAGTTTTTTTTTTTGTTGACGTCATTAGAATATGTGTAAACGTTTAGAGAGTTTTACGTCATCATTTGTGGTGACTTCAATCAAGATCTTAGCGGCCTAGGGGCAGAAATTGAAAACTTTTTCGAAACAAGCTTCAACATTCAACTACTTTCACCAAGATTGGCAACTACGATCTATCAAACAACAATTGACGGAGTATTTGGGCGATTAGCTGATTACAATTTAGAATGTTTCATTTATGAGTCCTATTTCAGTGACCACAAACCACTTGTAGTTAGATTAAAGAGAAAATAAAAAATTTTAAAATGTAAAGAAATGACTTTTAAATAAAAAAAAAATTTCAGGTATATTCATTACACAAGAAAATTCATAAAAATATGTCTAAAATCTAAAAACAATTACTGATAACTACATAATGCTGATATCTAACATAAGTACTGATACATAATACGAAAATGCGCTAACACGTCCTGAGTTCCAAAAGGGACCAGGCTTAACATGATTTTTTTTAAAATTACTTTAATTTGTCTTTAAATTTATGTGACACATTCATCTGTGGAAGAGATTATTATATTGTTGAAAAACAACACATTTGTATTAATTTTTTATTGAGAACCGTTCTATTTTATTTAAAAAATAAATGTAATAAATAATATCTACCTCTATAAAATATCAATATACAAAATTTGCTATTTATGTCCGTTCGCTACGTTACTAATTTCAGAACAGTACACGCTAAAAATTAGCATTGAAAATAAAATTACTCCACCAAAAATAACTCTATTCGAACGTCATAAAATTTTTGACTATGGAAATTAGATTTAATTTTTTATTTTTGTCTCAACATTTAACGATTATTTAATTAATTGTTTTTAGCTGAAATAATTTTTTTTAAACTTCCATCATTTTTAACGGTTAATACACTAGTATGTATATATTATATTTTAGATTCATTTAAATGTTTCTATTTCATGTTTTATCTTATAGTCATAGACATATCCGCAAGTTTTAAATAATAAGAAGAAGGAATGTATAAGGAAATATGGTTCGATCATTGCTCTGCCCCCGTTTGCGTGTCCATCTAGTAATCAACACTGACCGTTCACTGGCACCCCCAGAGGAGGGCCCCTTGAACACAAATCTATCAGGCCCGTAGGTTCCGCACGCACACAGGCTGCGTGCTTTATTGTGCTCCTGCTAATTGCATTGGCCGCTCAACTCGTCAGCTTTTCGTGGTTTTTCCTTGTCTAGACCTACGATTTAGCCCCAGTGCCCCACCCCACACATATGAGCCGCCTCTAACAGGTGACAGTCCCATCCAACTAGAACCCTAAACAGACATCACAGATCGACCCCAAATAATCAACCTCTCTACCACAGCCGCCACCACACACGGGCCTTTCCCTTTCCTATTCTACTGTGTTCATTATCAATTATCAGTAAAAAGAAGAAAAAAAGGAAACACTATTACGTTAAAATGAATAGGTTATGCGTTCATAAGTAACAATAAGCAATAATACTGATATACCTTTAGTATATGGATTACAGACTTTTTTTAAAATGGCGAGCAAGGGAGAGGGACGGAGAGAGAGAGGAGGGAGAAAGACAACTACAACATTTTGTAGGAAGTTATATGAATTGCTAATTGACCCCTGTCAAGATATTTATTTAAAAGTTAAACAGATAAATGTGTCAGTGTATATCTCTATTTCTAAGAGTTTTTGGGGTTACAAATTAGTATAGCAAGTATATTTTTGCAATAAGTGTCACTGTCACTAACATTTAGTTTATGACGTAAAATAAAATAGCGTAAGATATATTATTCTAACTTTTTTTTTTTAGTAAATTATTCTGATATTTTTCAATCCGAGCTTATTTTAAATGATGTCGGATTAAATGACATACTTGCACCATTATTGATTGCCTTGATTTCTAGTGGGATCATATTTTGTTAAAAATCTTTATAAAAACAATTTAAAGGGATACTTTACTTTTTTCACTTTCTCTTTCAGGTTTGTATTTTTGTCACCGCCAACACAGAGGTCCATTTGGCCCGTGGTTCAATTCACACGCAATAAAAAGTCAATTAGATTAGTCAATGTTGTAGGGTAGGAGTTGTAGGAGGCCAACAGAAACAAACAATGTTCATGTCGATCGATGGCGGGCCCAGTGCGTCAAGTTGGGGGGCGGGTGGGGAGGGGAGGGGGTTCAATGTTAGCATGAGGTTTAGGTGGAAGACTCCCTTATGACGTCAGGGTGGTCATATCCCTCCCCCAGTAGCCCCCTCCCCACCCCATACGTACTGCAGGCATACGTTAGATCTGACGAGGTCTGTTTGTCGAGTTCTTGGGAGGGCGCCGGGTAAGTTTGTGGGCGTGTGGCAGTGAGTACCGCGTCCACAAGGGGACCGTACTCCGATTGTCATCTTGGGAAGAGTTATCGATAGAACAATGGGTGGAAACGTTGCTCAGATGAACTAGAAGCTAAAAGCTATGCATGACCTGGTTTGGGGAGGGGGGGGTTGGGGCAGTTCAACGTGCAGGTGGAAGATTCGAATTTTCCCATGATTTAAAAAAAAAAACACACGAAATCTTCTAATTGTCGATCACATTAATTTGAACTTCAAACTTCATTCGTATAGTTAGGCCTATTTTAACATGTGCATGCATTTAAAATTAAAATATTGGGATCATTTTTGCGGAAAATAATTAGCAGTGCTGTATTTTAAAAATTAAATTCGAATGACTCTCTATGTTTTTTAAATACTAAAAGTATCATTGTAGGATATGTTTTTGTGCGAAACTGTGTGAAATTTTAATTTTAAAAATGTGTCTGTGTTTTTGTGTGACCTTGTGTGTATGTTTAAATTTTACAAATGGGTATTTTTAAATTTTACAAATGGGTATTTTTAAATTTTACAAATGGGTATTTTTCTTTGCGTCTAAGCTCACTCAGCTGTCCAGCTATTGTAACGCGCCAAATGATTTCGTTGATTCCAAGGTCATCCGATGGCTAAATAGTTGCCGTATTGAAGGCGATGGCTAAATAGTTGCCGTATTGAAGGCGATGGCTAAATAGTTGCCGTATTGAAGGCGTATGGACTTACACAAAAGTATTTTAGTTTACAATCAAACGATTAAAACTCCGATTGTTGTTGAGGTGAAATAAAATGATAACACTCCAATAGTACAGTTTGTCCCTCAATAGTCAGCTCAGCAGCTGCTTTGCGCACCAATAACTTTTTTTTTTCATTTGCGCACCGACAGTCGTCTAGATCCCTATCGTGCGCACAACGTAGCGACACACCACCAGCCACAACGAGTGCCGGTCCCGGCAACACACACACATGCCACATCGCTGGCCAACAGTGAGCGGTAGTATCGTCTGCTCTCGTCCCCCCACGGGACGCCGGCCGAGACATCGATTGCAAGACTTATCTAATTACCGTAGCGCCAATTTGAGCGCGCTCACCCTCTGGATAAAAAAAAAAGTTGGGACCCATTTGCCACATGCACACAACAGCCGAATCGGTGATTACTACCTCTCTCACTCCCCCACCTCCCCCGAATCAAGCATCCTCCCCTGTCTTTTCCTTCACCACCTCCTTCTTTATTCTCTCGTTCTGGTTTTTTTTTTTTTTTTTTTTTTGGTCAGCTTTGTTTCTTTCATTTCTTTGTTATTATTGTGCTTTCCCCCCCTTTCTTGCCTCAATGCTGTAGCTACCAAGTTCTCCTGAAACTTTCAGATTGCCATGATAGCCAAACTACGGTCGAACTCAGTCGAGGGTCCATTCAAATGTAAAATTTTATGGCTCTGGCGCTCTGCTATCCACTTCGCTCACAACAAACAGCACAGCGAGGTTTCTCCCCCCCCCACATTTAAACTAACCACGTCCCCACCACCCTTACACACCCACTCCTACCCCCAACGAAACCCCCGTCGCCTCCCCCATACCGTGATCTGGCAAATGAAAAAAATTGTTTTAATATTTTAAAAACAACAACAACTTAAATAGCATCTACATCTGGCGTGTCACCGACCTTAATGTTAATGATAAAAGTAACTACAGTACGTCTAAAGTTAGCAGTAGCTACCACTATCAGTGTTTATGATATATGCTCATAGAGATAGGTCCATTTCTGGAGTTAGCAGCCTTTGAATAAACAGGTTTGTTAGAAAGCGGTAATAATACTTGATTTTGTACAAACCAAAAAATTAGAATTGAAATTACAATAGCCAGTGTTTTCCTTTATTGCAGTTTGGAGTTTAACACTGCAATAAATAGAGGTTTAAAAAAAAAAAAAAATATGTTTTTAAAAACACGTTTTTATAAGTGGACTAAAAAATGAAAATAAATTAAAACGTACAAGTTCAATATGACTAAAAACGAGGGAGGGCGCTAATGTCGTTTTAAATATGCAGTTCACTCATTCTCTCACTTATAGATCTTTTTTTTGCCTTTTAAAAACTAAATCTTTAATTTTTATACCAAACAACTATCTTTGTGTTGTATTTTTCTAAATTGGAATGTGATTGTGATGCACCCGCCCCATGTTTCTAGTCATATTAAATTAAATTACTTGAATTGTAAGTTTTTATTTATTTTCTTCTTTTTAGTCCACTTATAAAAACGTGGTTTTAAAAAATCTTCTTTTTACCTCTGTTTATTTTCTTCTTTTTAGCTTTAGTGTAAAATCATAATAGAGCATATTATGGAAAGTGGTATTTATTTATTCATTAATTTTATTGTACATAATAAAATCCATTCAATACAAAATAGCCAAATTTATTTCCATATATTATGGATTGCCAGGTCAAACCGCGTGGAGGTGAATCATTTTAGACCCAACACAAACAAACACAAACATATGGACAAACACCAACGCTAACAAAAACACACTAATTCATATAAAGACTGCTTTCTTATTCAATGTTCATAACTAACTGAGCTCCACTTGCTGTTAAACACGAGGACGGGGATGTGGTCACGGGTTGAACTCATATCGCACGTGAATGTCAACAACAGCAGGCGGATAAACATGCTATATAGAGATAAACTAAAATTGCATTAATTTAATTACGGTACATTCGATCGATCTGAAATTTTGATACATTGCCAGTCATCCAGGATCTATCTGTGGTAAAATTTAAAGATCTCTAGGACCATCAGAAGTGGTTTAATTTTAAGTTGGGAATGATGAAATTTTCCAGAGCAGGCAGACAGAAATGAAAGTAAGTTAATAAAAACATGGTTAAAAACGCACTATGTAAGGTGTGGAACAGTGTGGATATGTGGATTGATTTTTTTCTTAAAACACTGAATGTCAGCTGATAGACGGCTTGTGCAGAAAGGAATAAAGACTTCAGTTTTAGAGAGGTAGGGATAGTTATGAGCGGATCTAAGAAATGATTACACCGGCGACCCAATGGAAGGTCGCGGATGAGCAAATAGGGTGCCAAAAGGTAAGGATGTATCCACAATATTCCTCACTCAAGCCATATGGTCCAACAAAAGATTAGCCAGTAATCCTGACGAATATGACAGCAAGACCACAGCCGAGGGAGGCGAGAGGGCGAGAAAAGCCCGGGCCGAGAGCGATGAATGAATTGATTAGCCGGCAAGACAGAGGAAGACGAGATGAACGGATGGAAGAAGCCGTCCAGGATTTGATGCCTGATTGATTAGAAATCGATAGATCGGCGACAGCTGCGTGTTTGTTTCACTGGCTCTCTCTTCTCTCCCTTATAATTAGCAGCCTTAGAAAAATCATTACGCCAAAGAGGGGGAGAGGGGAGGGGGGCTGAGGCAGGGGTAAGGCACGGTCGACATGGATATCTTGTGAAAGCCAGATTGTGTGAGTCTGTGCATGTGTACATTCGTGAAAGTTTACTTTTGTGTGTGTGTACATTCAGTATAAAATTATATAAAATTATTATATGAGAGGTAAAGGTACTTTCCCGAGGGATTATCAATGTGTGTGGGTGTGTACACAAGTAAGTTCCACAACACAACCACCCCTAACCCCACCTGGCACGCGCTTTTGTGTGTAGCCCTGCGTGTGTTTACGTCCCCTTAATACCTGTTCGCTCTGAATACATAAGATGTGACCGAAAACACGTGCGTCAATAAAAACAGGCGTAACGAAAGATAGTAGTAAAACGGAATTTAAGCCCTTTCCCGGCAATCAGTGGCGTAATTATAGTAGTGTTCTATTTATTGGGCACGTCGTTAGGCGGGAAAACTCACCCGACGCCTGTCTTTAGGTAACATGGAAATATTCGGTCTTAACCCAACCTTGTAACACGGTGCTCTTTATTGGGTGAACCCAACCTTGTAACACGGTGCTCTTTCAATGGGTGAACCCAACCTTGTAACACGGTGCTCTTTCAATGGGTGAACCCAACCTTGTAACACGGTGCTCTTTATTGGGTGAACCCAACCTTGTAACACGGTGCTCTTTATTGGGTGAACCCAACCTTGTAACACGGTGCTCTTTCAATGGCTGAAAATAAGGTGGGGAAGGTGGAGTTGTGTCCAACCTTTACCTCTTTTAAGTGCTAACATTTTCTCTCTAACTGTCCAATTTTATACAATCAATCTAGCCCAACCGTTATTTCAAACAACTTTTTACTCTCAAAAGTCTTGAAAACCTATTTGTAATATATTTCATCCCTTATTCATTTCTTATTATTGTGTTAATTTTTTAAAAAAATATCATCATTTTGTAATTATTGATATAAAGAAGTCAAACTGACGGGCTGCTGTTTGGAATTTTACCAACGTTCATTAACACAGTCCTTCAATGATAAATATATAAATAAACACATAAAAATTAGGCTTGTATATAATTAGCTAAATTTTAAAGTGTGTTTCTTTTTTCAAACACAACAAATGAAGTGATGGAAGTTTCAAGAAAAAAAATGACAAAATTAATTAATTGGTGAATATATTAATGCAGCAAACGAGAAAGGCACCTTCAGAAAGTTAAATAAGCTAAGGGTTTTAGGGATAAAGTAAATGGAAAAGACGTAAACAAGGTAAGGGTTAGCCTGACAAGACGTAACAAAGCAGCGTTTTGTTACGTCCTGTCAGGCTAACCCTTACCTTGTTTACGTCCTTTCCATTTACTTTTTTATAAGTCTGATTGCAGTCTCACCCCTTATTTTGTTTACTAATTCGATAAAGCAAGAATAACCTAAAAAAATTTCTAGAGATAAGTCTATGCTACAAGTCTAATTGATCAACTGGTGGAGTCTAAGCTAAAAGTCTAATGGATCAACTGGTGGAGTCTAAGCTAAAAGTCTAGTGGATCAACTGGTGGAGTCTAAGCTAAAAGTCTAGTGGATCAACTGGTGGAGTCTAAGCTAAAAGTCTAATGAATCAACTGGTGGAGTCTAAGCTAAAAGTCTAATGGATCAACTGGTGGAGTCTAAGCTAAAAGTCTAATGGATCACCTGGTGGAGTCTAAGCTAAAAGTCTAATGGATCAACTGGTGGAGTCTAAGCTAAAAGTCTAATGGATCACCTGGTGAAGTCTAAACAAGCTATCGCATACCCAGGGGAACGTCTAAACAATCTAATGAATACCTAGAATGAAACTGAGTTGAAGACACCGGTACACAACAGCTGATAACACACGACTGTGTCGCAGCGGTACGCACGTGTGTAAACTCAACCCGAGATGTGTGAACGTGGTTGTGCACACGTGTGTAAACTCAACCCGAGATGTGTGAACGTGGTTGTGCACACGTGTGTAAACTCAACCCAAGATCAGTGGAGGTGGTTGTTACCGACCCACTCTCCGCCTTACCTTGTGACAAATATTTAAATAACTAAAATATAATTTATAATTTTTTTAAACAAAATAATAATAATTTTGAATGAGGAGCTCATTTTCAGGCTAGGAATATTTATCTTTATATTTTTTACCCCAGAATATAGATTAATATATTTAACAACTTAAAAAACTTTCTTCTACCAGAAACCCGGGTGAGGAATAAATAACGTAAAATACAATTGTCGTCTTTGTCTCTTTGTCTAACAAACTCCTGAAGGAGTTAAGGTGCACAAGAATTTTTACAGCAAAAACAAAGAAAAAAATAGCATTTGAAGAGAGACCGTATTTTTTTCTTTCTGAATATGCATTATAACTTTCGGTTTTAATTGAATATAATAACAAATTATTAATTATAATTTTTACAAAAAATAAAATTTAAACATTAATTTGAGATAATCTTTCTCGATCAAAACACCAAAGCATATAACGCAAAAAATGATGAGATGTCAAGGGTCAGCCAGGACAATTGCTTAACAATGGCAATCTTTTGTAAGGGGACTAGATTGTATAGTTGCATTGTTTTTGGCGTGCCTATGATAAGAAGTAATTTTTTAAAATACATCTCTCTACGTAGCTACCATTTAGTAATGAATGTGGCTCCCTTTGCTATACACAAATATCTCCTTTAAGTAAAACATAAGGTTAATTACTTCCGTGATCACTGATTGATTTAATTGTTTATAATGAAGAGGGTAAGGATCGTATACTTATGTGCTACGTTTGGAATTAAACGATTTCATCACAGATATCAATGTGTTAACAAAAGTGACCAATAACGCCAACTTCCAACGGCTAATAACTTCTTGAGGTAATGACATATACCTGCAAATAAACGATACAACGTATATTGTAAGGTTACACAAAACATACCTGGTGATCGCGGCTATTGTCCGAGTGTTGGTCAATGGCATCTAAAGAGGTTGTTGTCGATGTTTTTGATGGTACGGACGTGGGCGTGGCCGAAGATCCGGCGCCCTCTCGATCGTCTATCACCAGGTCGATGGGCATCTTTCCCTTGAGACACGAGATGTACCTGTGACAGAAGTTGTCACACAGCTCGTGAACCTGAACGAATCAGAAAGAAAAAAAAAGATCAAGTCATTAGTGACATCTATTTCAAACTTGTGACCTGTGGAATATTGACATCTGATGCTATATGTCATCACATACATCATTAGTTGGCTTCTACTTTGAGTCGTCACTGGGTTTGATTGAATTGTGAGTCGGCCGCGTCACCTGCAGTGCTGCATCAAGACCGACTTACACGCACACAAAGGGGGCTCTTAAAACCGGGTCTTAACAAGCCCAAGGTGTTTTAAGGAGAAGAGAAAAAAAAAAGGTTCAAGTCGATTTCAGATTTATTTGAACAAAGTCTTCTTTAATAACCCGATATGCCCGGAAGGTTTGAGGCGGGTCATGGGGTAATCATGGGTGTATGTAGACAAGAGGTGGGTTCGATGATCCGAGCTTGGAGCAGAAAAGCTGTTATGTGAGCGGGATTAAAAAACAATATGTTGCGCTTCAAGAAAACCGAAGTTATGTTTTTGAATTTGAGTCCATATGTCATCAGAAATGCAGAGAAAAGAAAAGCGTTCATTTTAGTTTTGTGGACAAGGAAAAGGTTTGTATATGAGCAAGGAAATGGTCTGTAGGGGCAAGGAAATGGTCTGTAGGGTCAAGGAAATAGTCCGTGGGGGCAAGGAAATGGTCTGTAGGGTCAAGGAAATAGTCCGTGGGGGCAAGGAAATGGTCTGTAGGGGCAAGGAAATGGTCTGTAGGGCAAGGAAATGGTCTGTAGGGTCAAGGAAATAGTCCGTGGGGGCAAGGAAATGGTCTGTAGGGTCAAGGAAATAGTCCGTGGGGGCAAGGAAATGGTCTGTAGGGCAAGGAAATGGTCTGTAGGGGCAAGGAAATGGTCTGTAGGGGTAAGGAAATGGTCTGTAGGGGCAAGGAAATGGTCTGTAGGGGCAAGGAAATGGTCTGTATGGGCAAGGAAATGGTCTGTAGGGGCAAGGAAATGGTCTGTAGGGGCATATATAATATATATGTATATATGTATTATCCATAACATGTATATTATTTATATCTAATAGATAGTTATATATCTAATATATATACATGTGTTTATATATATATAATATATATCTATATCTAGATATCTATATATCTAAAATATATATCTATAATATATTTAACAATAATGAGTGTTTGCGTGCATGTGTCTTCCTCGTTAGCCACGTGACTGACCCAATTCCGAGGTAAACATTATGAGTTTATTGAAATTTCAGCATTTCGGGGTGGAAAGACTGAAGGTTAGGTGGTAAATATTTTTCTTAACTTCGGAATCCCGACTGTGGGATTGGGGTGGTGGTAGAAACAGAGAAACGGGCCAGGCCTTGGGACAACACAGTTATCAACCAGCTAAGATTTGCTTTCAACTCGACATACCTCTGTTTCCAGGCAATGCGCTGGGGCCCAGAAGAAACACACACACACACACAATTTTTTTTTTAAATGGCCGTATTTGAGCCTAAGAACTCTGTGTGCGCCCAGAGTTGTGTCCGTCAGTGTGTTTTAAAGGTCACCACGATATAGATTCGATTCAGTCAGATCATTCGGTAATTCTTCTTTTTAAAGTCACAATCTTCTTAAATAACCAATAAAATACGTGTAACTTTAAGAACTAAATGGTTTGTTGTTGACGGTTTTGTTTTGTTTTTGTTGTTGTTGTTTTTTTTTTTTTTAAGTGGAACATTTCAGTTAAGAGCAGCGTCAAAAGCTTTAACACAGATGAACGCATCAGTGCCGTAATGAATTGTGGGCCACCAGAGACCAGAGACAATGTTAAAAGTTTGAAGAGATATATTTGTGATACATCCTTTTAAGAATGAATTGAAGCAAGTTCAATTTGAACTTCAATTGAGTTCTACTAGAACCCCCACCCCCACCTCCCAAAAAATAAAATAAATAAAAATAAAATAAAATAAAATAAAAATAAATAAATAAAAAATAAAAACAAAATTTAAAATAAAAATTTAAAAACTATTTTTTTCAACCCTGTTTTCTACACGAGCCATTCATTGGCTTGGAACACGCCTCTGTCTTCTGAATTTGTTGACATTTGACATTTTAAAGGTTACGAATCATTCCAAGATTTTATGTTGTTTCCCCACCCCCTTCCACCCCATAAATCTCAGACGCAGTTTCATTGTCATGTTTTAATTAACCTCTTAAATGTCACGTTGAATTATTATTTTTAATATATACCCGGCGTCGTGGTTAAAATAACAAGTGTATGTAGGACAGAGACTATATTTATATAGACATCGCATGCAGACAAAATTTTGTTCAAATGTCCTCCTTCGTTAGGTAGGAACATTGGCTGCTCGCGATTCTTTTACAAGAGGAGTTAGGAACAGGGAAGAAAAAAGGACGAAAACGTGATGTGTAGGGGCCGGGAGGGAAAAGACAAATGAAAATCCCAGAAATCCATTGTTTGCTCTGATCGCTATTTCCGTCCACCATTTTTTTAATCTAGGCTTTTGCGTTGTAGGACGCTAGGGGCAGCCTACTCCTCTTATCTGCTGGCCTAGTTAGCTAGTCATTCCTTAGTTTATCCTGTTTTAAAATCATTTTCCCCCTTAAAATAAGAGAAGCAATTTTTTTAAGATGAGATTTTTACCAATGGTGACTTTTGGTGAGACACTAAATTATTTCAGATAGTATTATTTTTTTATGAATAATAGATTAGAGATTAGCAAGCTGCCGTTGTTTGTTTGTTTTTTTTTAGCGCATTTTCGAGATGTCGAAATCGCTATTGCCCCCGTTTTGTCCGTCTGTCTGTCATCACCATGATCACAGGATCCATAAGTCCTAGACCCATGATGTATATATGTTTTTTGTATGTCCTGACCTGCCATTGGTGCATCAACACTCAGTTACTCGATCCGTTAAAAAACCCCGTTAAAACTACCAAAAAACTTTGCGAATCGAGAGTTAACACTGGCACAAGGAACGGGCGCCATTGCCGGAAGTCGAATACATAGTTTTTCAAGCATTCAAGAGTGGTGTGAAATCGTGCAAAAGAATTAATTAGTGTTTTTTTTAGTTGACGTCATTAAAATATGTGTAAAAGTTTAGAGAGTTTTACTTCATCATTTGTGGTGACTTGTAGTTATATTAAAGAGAAAATAAAAAAATTTAAAATGTAAAGAAATGACTTTTAAATTAAAAAAATGTCAGGTATATTCATTACACAAGAAAATTCATAAAAATATGTCTAAAATCTAAACACAATTACTGATAACTACATAATGCTGATATCTAACATAAGTACTGATACATAATACGAAAATGCGCTAACACGTCCTGAGTTCTAATAGGGACCAGGCTTAACATGATTTTTTTTTTTAAGTCAACTTATTATCTTTTTAATCTACGTAAAATTTAAATAAAACTGGAGTTAACAAATTTTTTATTTATTTTTCTTCTAAATATTTAGGAAAAGAAATGTACATACCGGTAGTACTCGAATCGTAGCAAAAAGCAAAGTACACTGTAAAGTAAAATATATGTCACCTTTTGGTAGACCAAGTAAATAACGTTAGTTTTTTTTATTTTTTTAAATGCTCCAGCTATTTCATTTGTGAACTTCGCTTCTGACACTACAGCTAATCGCTAGTCTCTTCTCGTTAGGCTTTGGTCACTGATTACCCTTGTAAACTGCAAGGACTATCAGAGCGGCACGAGTTTTCTATGATGTGATGTTAAAACAAGTAACCCGAAGATCAAGCAATTTCTTGTCATTTCAGCCGGCCATAAATCAAGGCAGAGACACAGAGAAGCAAGGGATCCGAGGATTTCAAGACAATCAGTCGTCGTTAAGATATCATGTAGACAATGAGATCGTATTGCTGTCCGTTATGCCAACTCAATGCCGTGCCAAGTTCTAGCTACGACTTTCCACAAACAACCTCACTCCTTACAAACTGGTCCATTATAGATTGATTCATGAAAGGTAAATCATATCACTAGTCGAATCGAAGAATGTGATGTTTTGAAAGCAACTCTAACACTTAAAGTATAAAATAAAAATGTACGAAACAATTACCAGTTCTTTTAAAATACGTGTATATGTTATTATATTTAAGTTATTGACAAAAATAAGTTTATGAATGTTTTACTTGTATCGTTCATGCTGGTGATCTAAGAATGAGCAGCAATGCAATTAAATCTTGTTGAACTTATAAAATGACCAAAATATTTTGATTGGATCTCTGGGAAAAGTCACCTACCTTTTCTAACTCCAAGAGGTGAAATCGTAATACTTGAATAGCCTGGATCATCTGTGGAGATAATTATCGTGGCAGTCAGAAATCATCAAATTGAACAATTAAATTCATTAATCGTTACCATAAGAAATATAGTTTTAAAAATCAATGCATCTTAATATCCTAAGTCCTAAGTTGACAAAGCCAACTAAATTTGTTTGCAATTATTGTACACATTTTAATTAGGAAAAAGACCGTATTTATGCCAAAGATACATTTCTTGATACTTTCTTTTCATTAATTTAAACTTAAGATTTTTCCCCTGTATATATCTTACGCATTTTAAAATTCCTGATGAATTTTACTGTTATGAAAATAACGTCTGGTTAAACGTTTCTTTAAATTTAGTCTATATTCTTATAACGGCTTTTTTATTATTTTTATTTTTACCTCCCTTGTATTATTGATTATTCATCTGGCTATTGTACTTCCATCAAATACGTTTCTCAAAGCAATGTCGGAATTTTTAACAGCAGCGAAGTCGTTAATATCTTGACTAAAAATAGGGGACTGATTTATTTTATTTAAAAATAAGTGGAAGTAGGGTTGGCACAACGTTTATTTCAATCACATTATGCTCAATGAATGCATACTTCATACAGGTGATAAATGGACAAGTAAGTGTAGGGGTGGGGGTGGGTTATAGATCCATGCCAGTTGGAACATTTTCATCATGGACGGGGTTTTCGGCTAATGACCTTATGTAGTAGGGTCGTTATTGGTTTGACATGAAATTTCAAGACATATTATACTTCTCGCAGCCTCCATATCACCCTCGTATTTCACGTACTTCTACCGATTAATCCTCTACGGGCCATGACAAAACAAAAAACGGAAAGGGGGGGGGGGGGTTTGCACTGGAAAGATCCCTGTGATCAAACAAATGTGCTGTCTGGCGTTGTGCTCCGATCTGCTGCTGGTCGACACCCAGACGTCACATCCTGCGTGGTGCTTGGACGTTTCCAGCCGTTGTTGTGGCTAGGCGGTGACATGGCGGCGTCTACAACTACCACTGTTGTTGTGTTCTGTTATCCCGCTGGCGTTTTCCTTTAAACCGTACTCCGCGGTGCCACAGGCGTATAGCCCAGCAGCTGATGTGTGACGTCACTTCAGTGTCATCTCGGACACACAGGTCCTAATTCTCACCGTGGTGTCGATGAAATCGGTCGCTACACACTTGACACAGTCCGTCGTGAAAATAACATATTTTGAGAGTGGTTACCTAAGCTATACATCCTATTCTCTGATCTCCCTTAATTAACATAGGCCCGTTTAGACGTTAAATAATGTCAATTTTTGAATTTTAACTTTAAACATCAACTTTTTTAATATAATGAAAGTGTTTATTTAAAGAATCGTTTCGGATAATAATTTAAATACTGTTTTATTTGCAGATGATAATTTTCAACAAATTTTTATCTTCAGATCATAATTATTTAAAATTAAATGTTGTCACCGTCTTTCACATGGCCGGCTTTAGGCATAGGCAAACTAGGCAGCCGTCTAGGGCCTCCGATTAGTCTCATCATTAGTGGGGGCCTCGCGCAACAATCTTTCCATATTTATTTATTTATTTTTCTATTACAATTTACATTTAGGGACACCGAATTCAATTCGCCTGGGGCCTCCAATTCCCTTAGGCCCTGCAGTTTCCTTGTCATTTGTAAAAACGATAAATGGGTGGACTCGACATTTAGGGCTTTAAGCGTTGTGGAGACAATCATGTACGTCTGGCTTTAGAGGTCGTGTTAGCAAGTGTCATAAAGTCAAGAACACATCAATTCATCCACTGTTAGAACAACACTGACTCAGCAATGTGTCCAATAAGGTTAAAACGTGAATCCCGCCCTGCCACACCCCTCCATTCGGCTCGTATCTTCCCCCTTTACTCCTCCATAAATTGATTGGATACCAGCAAGGATGGACGACTATTCTCAGAGGCGGATGATTGATAAAGTCATCAAATAAATTTGTTGAGAGAGGGGGTTAATGAGTGCCCTGACATGTTGCCTAGGAAACAATGGCTGCTGACGTGCTTTTATAGTTTCGCTTTAAACAAATAACATTAGCGCGAGGAAGCAAAAAATTGAAATAATAACAACAATGTCTTTAAATAGAGATTTGTTGTTTTTAACTTTTAAATATATATTTTTTAAATAGAAATCTGAAAAACAAAACTTCCATAGCACATCTTTAATTAATTTTAAAAATTGAAATAATTTATTTGACCGAAAGTTCTGAAATAATTAAGTTTCATTGTCAGACATCAGTTCGGGACATTTCATTTATTGATTCTTAAGAAAGATGGAAAAACAGACAAAATTTTTGTTCGTTTGGATTTGTGTGTGTGTGTGTGTGTGTTGGGGGGGGGGTAATAACATAATAAATATTTAAGTATTAATTCTATGTCGAGAACAACTTTCAATTTTAAAAGTTGAACATGATAATTCAGTGATGGAGAAGCATTTAGGGGCCGCGTGCCGAAAATTCATCAAAAACTCACTTATTTTTAGCTAAGTCTGAATAAAACCCGAAAATGGGGTTAGGCTTAGCTGTTTTGATTAAGGAAATAATATTTTAGTCACGTGCCAGCTGATAAGGCCGACTTTAGCACGCGTGCCACAGGTTCGCCATCACTGGGATAAGGCGACAACATTCGTTACAAAGATTAAAGCGATAAAAAAAAGTCGCAAGTAAAACAAAACAACTTTAAGTTAAGTACATAAAAAATAATAATTTTAAAAACAACATAAAATATATAAAATAAAATTCCATCTGCTAATCTAAGTTAACAATGAAACGTTTTTAAGGTCGATACGTATTATTTGAAATTGATTGATACATAAATTTAACGTTTTATTGTCCTAAAATTAGTATAGATCTGTTCCTACCCAATTATATTAGCGAAAACTTTACACAGTAAAATGATGTTTGAATGTGTTAAAGTCCTCTATTACTAAAGTACAGAGGCAGAAGAAACACTAGCGAACTATTAAAGTGAATTTCATATTCTCATTAGCTCCCGTTAATTCCTGAAGGTCCGGATCTTGCATTATCCCTGTTGATAATCTCTATATTTATATTACGGTTTTTATCATAAATTCATTCTTCTAGTTCATGTTTTTGTACACATTGTTTAGTATAGTTTATCGATTGTGCGTCATCAATCTCAAGGTCACGGGGATATACAGTAAATGAAAGATATTATCTCAACTAACCGTTAATACTAATCCAATGCGATATTTGGGGTCGAGCTATCTCATAGAAATCATCTCAAACTGTTTTCCTCATCTCCAATATAAAGTTGACAAGTAAAAGCCATAAATTGATGTGCACATTACCATTATGGCTAATGCAAGTTTTACGTTCAATCGCTATCAAGTGTTTTTAATACCTCGATACATGCATCAATGGCGAAAGTTTGAACATAAATTAGGGCAATATAAAAATATAATTAAAATACGCTAATTGGAGAGTAAATAGCGATAAAAAATACACAATAATATATATGTTAAAGCCTTTTGCACCATCTGGAATTGCATTATTATCATTAACAGCCTTATTTGTGTGCTCTTGAACTGTAATGCTAACACTGTGCATGTCCTATTTTGTACTTTTAACAGCTCAATTCTAAGCGATTGGTTGGCCAGATATGCCAGTGGTTTCCTCGTTAAGTTTTATGACCAGTTACAGGGCAAGCAACAGGCTGTCAATGACTGGTATTCTCATCCACACTCCCGTCATCACTCCTCATGTAAGAACATTAGCTGGCCAACGGGAGCCAATTAAAACAAAGGTCAAGGTAGCGGTCAGCATGAGGTCAGCGCTGGACAAACCATTAAAGGACCTGGGAGAGGAGGGTGAAGTCAGGTGCAAGAGAGATAAGAGATAAAGGGAAAGTGTTGGGCTGTGGGAAGTGGGGTGTCCTTGGAGAAGGGGACATGATCTCGGCTGTTGGCTCGTTAGGAACTGTGTGTATTCTTTAATTTCAGACGAGCAAGAAAGAAGATCAAATGGTTATTTTTAAATGACAAGGCATCAAGATTAAAATTTCTATTTCTTCAAGCAAGACATAACATGACCCTATAAGCAGCGAAAAAAAGACAGGAACAACAAAAAACCGTTCAAAGACTTATTAATATTTCATTATCTCAATATTTGGCTTACGACTCGGTGCTAAGAACTGATAACCATTGGTTTAAAACCTTGATTGTTTATTCTTTGCTGGTTGATCATTTCCGCTCCAACTAACACTAAAAGTAGCAAGGCTAAGCGACCAGTCTGTACACTACATTACGCCTGCATTTGGTCTGTGGTCTATGTTACCAGAAACAACAAAACAGCTGGGGGTAAGCAACCAAAACGATTTTGAAGCCGCACTGTTTTGAAACTATATTTAATTTATTTTGTATCTCGTGTTTCAAGTCAGCCAGATATAATTTAGCAGACCGGACCGGTTGAACTAAACGTCTTCAAGATAGGCCCCCGGCAATAAAGCACAATAAATAATGCAAGAGGTCAATTTATAATTGACCAGCGACTCCAGGAGGTTCAAGGAATAATTGACCAGTGAGCGCTAGCACACCCAGAGATTCCTATCTGGTGCCAGGATGGTGCTGAAATGCCCAAGGACTTCTGGCATCCCCCTGCGGTTTCCCTGGTTTTGACGTAATGGTGCGAATCATTTATCACTTGCACAGCAGCAGCGCCCCATGCTGCGCAGCCTTGCGTCAGAATGCACGGTCTTATCGCGGCGGTGGCGGGGTGCGTAGATATGGCATTTGGGCACCGTGGAGTAACAAGGCTAATTTTTCACATCAAAAATACATTAGAGGACTTGAGTCCAATCCTGGTCGCGGTACCCCCCTTCCCTCATTTCTCCTCCCCACGCCATCTCGCCGGTGGCAGGACTAATTAACAGTGAGGTGTAAGCTGACCAGAAATCAGGGAGGGAGAACACTGACCCAGGGAAGAAAGTAACACTCGTCAACGGCTGGGGGTTAATTTAGTTTCAAAGATTTGAGCCAAGAGTTTAGATTTTGCTCTGTGGGTAAAATTAGGGGTAAACATGGAAAGAGCAAAGCCAGTGCTAATACATCTTCACAACACAGCGAGAGTGAGCTTCCCACAATGGCACAATGCATTGTACAAATAGCGCCTTCCCTAAACAATTTGAACTATACCATATAAAAGACACATGTGAGTACTATATATGTGAGATATACAACTTTAATTTTATTTTTATTTTTGGATTAGTTCTTTCCCATCCTGTTTCGACAGTACCTGCCCCTTACCATGATAATGATATTATTGTCGTCCCTCCCTATAATACAAAATGTTACTCTCTAATCACACTTTTAAAACTAAGTCATGTCTTTCTGTTGCATCAACAGTTTACAAAGACTAAATGGGAAGGGGAAGCCGATGTTTCAATTTAGCCTCTGCATCCCCCCTCCGTTCCTTTTCACGGGCAAAGTGGAGCAAAAACTGGCTCTGGATTAGTCATGTTGATGTCATGATCTAGTGCTTGCATAATCTCCCTTCATTTGGGGGCTTAGAGAACATCTGAGCATTGCATGAATTTCCCCAGAAAGGCTCGGAACCGAGAAGAAAATGGAGCTACTTGGAATCAACACCACGGAGCCGGTCTTTCTCAATAATCGAGAGAGCGAAGGAGGAGCTCTCCCCCTAACCCCCCTTCTCAACTCACGGTTGAAGAAAGAGAATAATGCCAGGGCCTCTCGAAATGTGGGGGGCTGAAAGGGACGCTGCCTCGGCGCCCGCGGAGCCAGAAGAGTTTGGAAGCATTCAAAGGGCCCTATAATGTGTTTGGCAGCGCGAAGGTCAAAATAAAGATTGATGCAAATTTAGTTGATAGCGGCTTTTTGTGGTGTATCGCTGGGCCTGTGGGCTCTAATGACTGGCAAAGTCACGAGGGCTTCCCCTTCCCTCTTTTTTTTTTCAAAGGGGGCCTTGCGACGCATGTACAGACAAGGAGATGGGTTAGGTCCACTGGGGGGAGGGGTCTGTCCCCATTTCCGCCATCTGGATGAGACATCGACTAAAGGGAAGTGGACTTTAGTAAATATTTGAATAATAAACGTTTTATGTTTTTTGTGGTTTTCTGTTTATTTATTTATTTTTTTTTTTTTAAAACCACAAACGTACGATAGGATGTGGTTCAACGAGTATCGATGGATACATTTATTGTCTCGGGGACAAAAAGAGGGCGTAATTATTTCAGAGTCGAACAAAAAAGAAAGTAAATAGATTACCGTACTCGTGTTTATTATAGTTCTAACATATTAAGTTGCTACTTCTGACTCATGATGTTCAAACAAATCAAGAACTCACCAAACTGTCCAGCTCGTGGTTGGCTGAAAATAAAGGTTTTTCTGATCGTGCCTGGAACAGAAAGAAAAAAAAATATGGTTAATTTAAAATTAATAAAAAAAAATAATACACACACACACACACACGCACAAATATATATTATATATATCCAAAGAATCTTTTTTAGTAACCTACCACGTTTCAAATAAGTTTTAAGTTTTTATTTCTATATATATAATATAAGAATAAGATTAAAGGAGAATAAACACAATTTGTTTTATCAATATGTGCAATAAAATCTTATTTACTCACATACAAATAGTTAAATGGCTATGCTATTTTTGTATACAATTTTCAAATAACACCATTAAAGGTTAACAAACTAAGTTTAAAAAAAAAACAATAATGAAAATATTATTTAAAAAACTACGTTAAACACAAACTAAAATCCTTGTGGATTGCCTTAGTGCAGACATAAAAACTCGCGATAACAAATAAAATGCAAAAATATAAATATCCTGCAGTCTGTCAAAATTAAGTTTTGAAAAAAGACCATTGAGCATTGAGGCAGTATCGATTGGGTGGGTAGTGTCAGATGGTGGAGGGTAAGCTGGAGAGAGATTGTGTGGTCTCAAAGCTTACATCATGTGTGTAATGTCAATAACAATTTTTGATATGCCGAAATATTTTAATTGTATTTTAAAAATTATGGAATGAGTGTGATATATTAAATCAAGGGAGGTTGATTTTAAATAACTTTATAAATATATATAAATGTATTTCTCTTTTTTTTTTAAGTCTCTCTCTCTGTCAGTCTCGCTCCCTCTGTCTGTCTTTTCAATCTCTGTATATCACTCAGCCTCCTCCTCTCTGTCTGTCAATCTCAGTTTCTACCTGTCTTTCAATCAGACTCTCTTGTCTTTTTTTTCTGGTTTTTCCTCTCTCTCTGATCCTCTTTCTCTCTCTTCTCCCTGTTCGTCCCTTTCCCTCTCTGTTTCTCATCATGTCTCTCTCTACCGTTCTCGCTAACTCTCTCTCTCTCTCTCTATCTCTCTCTCTGTCTCTCCCTGTCTGTTCCATTCTCTGTCTCTCTACCTCACATCTGTTTCTCTCTCTCTCTCTCTCTCTCTCTCTCTCTCTCTCTCTCTCATATGACGCAGTTAAAAATAGGTCAGGTTTGGACCAATCGCTGAGGGGCTTTGATTGTTATAGGAAATTGGTCACTTTGAATCAACTGCAAATCGTGGCGTCCCTTCCATCAATCTTGTTTTTATTGGATTACTGGGGGGAGGGGGTCTGCCCAGGGTTACTGGTCGATGGCAGTCGTGGTGAAAAGAGATCGTGATGGGTGGGAGTCGGGTTGGTGCCGATGATTGTTCAAAAAAACTGCGACATGTTTTACTAACAGTACAAGAAAAGAGAACTAGCGTGATGGGTCGAATTTATGGGGGAGGGGAGGGTGGGGACACGCCCACGGGTGTCAGTTAAACCTTTTTATTTAACACATCAATGATGTGCTATAAGGAATGTTAAGGATTTGGTTTAACACCTCAATGATGTGTTGCAACGAATTTCAAAGCTTTTGTTTAACATTTCAATGATGTGCTATACTATAACGAATATAAAAACTTTGGTTTAACAAATCAATGATGTAATGTACTATAACTATAATGAATGTCAAAGATTTGTTTTTAACACACACAAGATGTACTATCAAGAATCTCAAAGCTTTGGCTTAGCATATCGGTTTGTCAAATCTGTTTAATTTTCTTAATAAAATTAATGAGCTCTTATGAAGCTATCACGTCACTTTGTAAAGTATTGTTTCATCACTTAAATAGTGTTTATGTGCTATTTAATAATAATCTCTTAGAAATTATTCAAGATAACCCAGTAGGATTGTACACATAACCAATCCCTGCGGGGGGAATAGAGGGCTAAGAAGTGTTTATCCCTGAATTATTGATGCCATGTTTGGACGGTTCTAAATTTATAAAGGGAAGGGGCCGATCGCGCTTTAGAGACTAAATTTTTCTTAACTTTAAATGAAATGAAAGAACAAAAAAGAAATATATATATTTATATAAAGGGACTGTTTAGTCGCGCCGCTAAGACATATATAAACTTTATCATTCGTTAATTTTTAAAACCTTATAGAAATTTCAGAGTTAGGGGCCAGGAAAGGGGGGAAATTTAACCCAAACTTTCATAAAGCGCAACACTGCAATAATCTAAGTCTAAATGCTTATTTTTGTCTTCTTTTAGGTGTCTCACAGAATATCATAAGTCATCGGTAATCGAGATGTTTGATGAATGAAACGAAACCTCAAGGGTGACGTCATTTTTATACCATGATAGCCTGAAGAGGATGAGTTGATGGCCCCCGAGGTGGGGGGGGGGGCTTTGGTTGAGAACACGGTTGGCGTGATATCACATTGTCTTGTTTTGTTTTTGTGTTTGTTTTAAATATTTGTCATAAATTAATCTTATTTCATATTTTTTAATCTATTATTTTTTATTTTTTTATTTATTTTTTTTTGTATGTGCGTGTGCATGTGTAACGAATAGACGCATACAATGATACAAGGCACAGGGAGTGTTTCGGGAAGGGGAAACAAGAACTAGCAACGTTTTGGGAAAACTGGTGCTAACTTGAGGAAGTTAACCCCAATAAGGAAGAATGATATAATAAAGTTAAAATTACTTATGCCACTCCCCCCCCCCCCCCCCCCCAGGGTTTGGGTGAATTATGTACACACTAAGCTAGTGACGAGTGACTAGGTTCTTGTGTCGACCAGTTAAAACACACAGGCTGCACCATTGTGCCGCTACATTAAGAACACATTATGTGTCTAGACAAGTGCGTTTACTATAACCAATCGGTTGTATGACAAAGGTCAAAATGAAGTGTGGATTACGCGATCAGCTGTACAAAGTGGCTTAATGATTAATTGATCGGTGACGAGTGCACCTATTAGCATGACGTAGTGAACAACTACATATTCTTCCCTTACTGACTGCACACCAAAAATACGCTATCAAGGAAACACAATTATTACTCTAATAAACATATTTTACATATTGTCAAGGCATTTTAATATAAAATACATGAAACTACTCTCAAGAACTTACTGAGACATTTGATTATTATTGAACAACCCCTCAACCTAAGAAAATAAATACGTAGATAATTAATTGTTATAAAATGATATATTAAATATTTTTAAAAATATTTTTTCTAAAAAAATAGGTCTTAAAAAGGAAAGCCCAACTCAGCGAAAACTGTAATTTGTAAGGAAACTTAACGTGGGGGAAATATTTTTAATGGTGGCGTTCTGGCATGATGGTGTTGTGTACTGGGTTCTGACAGGATGGTGGAGTGTGCTGGGTTCTGACAGGATGGTGTTGTGTACTGGGTTCTGAATAAATTAGACAGTCTGTACTCTTGCTTAATAGATATTCAATTCTGTATTACATCAGCAATATATCCCTAGCTCACGATTTTGGTTTGCGAAGACTTTGTTTTGATCGCTCGGTGATGATCTGTTACCCCGGTCATACAAACAGCCCACCCCACGCTACTCCTGGTCGATGAACTACATACAGCAGTCGAGCAATGGGTGACCAGGGTCATACAGGAAAATTGCTCGCATAAGTTTCTGATCCTAACACACTGAGAAAGCTCAATTGGTCAAATGACCCGAGGATTAGCGAATATGTTCAAAATTATAAATTATATCATAATCTCAGTGTAAACTGATATCATAATCGTATGATCAACCTCTGGATAAATCTAAAAACACGTGTAAAACATTGTATGCTTTGGTTTAGTTATGAAGTTTTTAATTACAAAAACTAAATCCTTGAAAATATAAAGTTTTTAATTACAAAAACTAAATTCTTGAACCATCTAAATCAGCTTTGCAAGGAGAAGACAAAATCCATTTTTAAGAATTGTACATCAATACCTCTTTCAAGAAACGTATATAGATCTATGAAGGTCTCTATCAAAAAAAGAATTATGTTAACAACCACTAAACTACCACAGTCTTGCGGCACACAACGTAGATCACAACACATTGATTTATTAAACTCATAAGGCAATACATAACAGGACACTGGCCTGTCCCTGTATAAAATTTTCCCCATCAGCCCCACCCCATCAAAATAAAAACTCGAGTAAAACTCCGTTACATCCCCGTAGACGTGAATGCGGAGCTCTATTTTAATTATCCAATTATCTGTGTCTAGGGCGATAATGTTGATACATCAATGAAATCATTCTGCCTGATGTCTGCCTATATCTATGTCTCGCCCCTATATAACACACCCCTTGTTTCAACCAAATGACTTATTTTGGTCTACAATAAAAGTTACATAACGTAGATCGTTACTTTTATTTCATATTCTCCTTTGTTTTAACATTAAGAGCCTGCAACAAATAAAATTTCTAGTTAATTATTTTTGTGCGCATTTTATTATATTTAATATGTATCTTTTGAAAGTCATTTTTAAATAAAATTATGGTTCTTTTAATTAAAAAAAAAGCGTTTCCATTTATTAGTATATTACAAAACGGCCTTCCCGCTCACCAACAAATAAACTAATTAGATTTTAGGTCACACATTTATATTTTTATTGCTAGGTTTTTAGATGTTTTTTTTTGAGAATCTAAATACATTTTCATGCAAATATAACTAATTTTTAAGGCCAAAGCAAATTCGATGGATCAAATTGATATGACCTTCTTCAAAAGACTAACTAAAATGAAAGGTTTGTTATTGAAAAAAATAGTTTATAAATGGTTAAGAGGAAGTATTCTCCCTATATATAATATCCAAAAGTTAAGATTACATTTTAGCCGCCGTCTAAACTAACGGACACCGCGCCATATTTTTCCCAACACCCAAGATGCTAAAAAATCATAACTCATTGCCAACCCCAACAGCCAGAACATGCTAAAAATCATAAAAACTCATTGCCATCCCCAATAACCCCAGATGCTAAAAATCATAAAAACTCATTGCCAACCCCAACAGCCAGAACATGCTAAAAATCATAAAAACTCATTGCCAACCCCAACAACCCCAAGATGCTAAAAATCATAAAAACTCATTGCCAACCCCAACAACCCGATGGTGCTAAAATATCCTATCAAGACAGACAGTGCGGCTCAGGTTAGAAGTTTTATTTTGAAACAGCTCGTCACGAAGAGCCCGGCCTGGCGGGCCCAATGATACAATAAACTGAAGAACAATAAAGTCCCTCACAGATGCGGCGAAATTTTAATGAAGGTAAATAACAAACCCTCAGACAGAGTGAGGTGTCATCTTTTCATTTAGTGCTCGGGATTGTTTAGAATAAAAACACGGTTCTAGAGATCCTGCGTAACAGATGATTCTTGATTGGTCTATTCCCCGTGGTGTTCGGGGATGCGGTGTTTTTTTAAGCCATCTCATTTGGCTTGTTTTTGTTTGACCTTAACGCAAATGGAGTAATTTTTTCCAGTAGAGTCGTGATGGCTACTAGGAAATAGTTGGACATCGGTTCATACGTGTCTCAGATAGTTTAGTTCATGAACACGGTTGGGTTCATTTAGAAGATGTATATTATTATTATTTTACTTTATGATGAGGCGCGTTTCCGTCCAATAGTGACAATGGAAAGCATGTAGACAGACTTTCTTCTATTATCATTATTATTTGTTTGAATTCTAAAGTGTGTCTGAGTCAAATTTAACCAAATTGTTTTTTAATTTGTTACGTTTCATTATACCATTTTTTTCTTCTTTTTTAAAAAATTGCTTGGACAGAAAAATGTGTTAGGAAACGCTAGTATTTAAAATGTGCCCAAAACTTGTCTTTACTTGCGCGGCCAAGCTACAAGTTAAGGTATTTAAGTCATCATAATATTTTTAGAGAGCTTTGACGAATGTAGGTGGTCGATTGGTAGGCTCCTGGGACGGCAAATAAATCCAACCTTTCCGTCAACAGAAAGCAAATGACAGGCCAGTGTTCAAATTGTCACTGACAACCTTTATTGTTACGCTTTTGTTACGGACAAGCAGATGACATTTATGTTTTCTGGACTTGGCTGATGCAGCGCTTTTCAAAATCAAGAAAATAATGTGACTTCAAGATTTGATCAAGTCAACACTGTACTCCCCCCACCGTCATCTACCGGCAGATTTCTGTGTTATTTCATTAATTCCTATACACCTAGAAAAGCAAATGTTTATTCTCGTCTTGGTTTTTTGCCAAAGCACTTAAGGATAGTTGCCTTTTAGTTTTCTTAGAAGAATATAAACGGTAATAAATTTAAATTCTAGACATATGCCCGTCGTCCAAATTGAAAGTTAGAAAATCTTTTCTTGTTGCTGATAATTATAACGGCATAATAACATTAATAAATGGATTTGATAAATGATGAATACAAGCCAAGACTTATCTGAGTTGTTAGCTGGCGGTAACAGACCCGGCCCTTTAATGGGCTTCTCTTGTCTTTTAAAGGGAGTGATTTAAGGGATTAATTGTAAAGTGCTATCATTCGCCGTCTCACATTCTCATTAATCAGTAACGTTGCTTAAAGAGGTTATCCCCAGGCCAACTCCCGCCCAGATCCTCATAACACACATGTTTAGTCATACCAACACACACACACACACATCCTTACCCTCACCCAAACCCTCCCCTCCACAATATGTGTCCTTGGGATCATAAATATTTGCGTTAATGTAAATCGGTTATGTCAACAACAAAAAATGTGTCCAGCCCCAAAAGCCGAGAGAATACAATCCACTCAAAAATATCATTTATCGTCTTGCTTTGATTTGAATACATGCATGTGTCATGTGTTCCCGTTTCATATTTTCTTTTAATATTTTTTGTTACTCTAATCGAAAGGATTTCTATCGCCCTTGTTTATAGAAGAACATGGGTCCACGGTGACCTCCCATTATTAATATAATTGTGTACAAGTGAAACGTCGTGGATTATTTCCCATCACATCCACTGATCGGTTGACACGAAGACATCAAGAAAACATCAATTATTTATAAATACTGAAATCAAAGACCCGATTCCTGGGCATGTGTAAGACCAGGGTAGGGGTGGGCTGGCAAATAAATGGGCATGGGGCGGTGAAGGGTCTGGGGGATATCAAAATATAGGGTCTGAAGGAGATCAAAGTTTGGGGTTTGAAGGACATCAAAGTATGGGATCTGAAGGAAATCAAAGTATTGGGTCTGCAGGAGATCAAAGTATGGGGTCTGAAGGAGATCATTGGGTCTGAAGGAGATCATTGGGTCTGAAGGAGATCATTGGGTCTGAAGGAGATCATTGGGTCTGAAGGAGATCAAAGTATGGGGTCTGAAGGAAATCAAAGTATGGGATCTGAAGGAAATCAAAGTATGGGATCTGAAGGAAATCAAGGAATTGGGTCTGAAGGAGATCAAAGTATGGGATCTGAAAGAAATCAAAATATAGGGCCTGAAGGAGATCATTGGGTCTGAAGGAGATCATTGGGTCTGAAGGAGATCATTGGGTCTGAAGGAGATCATTGGGTCTGAAGGAGATCATTGGGTCTGAAGGAGATCAAAGTATGGGGTCTGAAGGAGATCAAGTATGGGGTCTGAAGGATATCAAAGTATGGGGTCTGAATGAGATCAAAGTATGGGGTTTGAAGGACATCAAAGTATGGGGTCTGAAGGAGATCAAAGTATGGGATCTGAAGGAAATCAAAGAATTGGGTCTGAAGGAGATCAAAGTATGGGATCTGAAAGAAATCAAAATATAGGGTCTGAAGGAGATCATTGGGTCTGAAGGAGATCAAAGTATGGGGTCTGAAGGATATCAAAGAATTGGGTCTGAATGAGATCAAAGTATGGGGTCTGAAGGAGATCAAAGTATGGGATCTGAAGGAAATCAAAGTATTGGGTCTGAAGGAAATCCAATTATGGGATCTGTAGGAAATCAAAGTATGGGATCTGAAGGAAATCAAAGTATGGGATCTGAAGGAAATCAAAGTATGGGATCTGAAGGAAATCAAAGAATTGGGTCTGAAGGAGATCAAAGTATGGGGTCTGAAGGATATCATTGGGTCTGAAGGAGATCAAAGTATGGGGTCTGAAGGAGATCAAGTATGGGGTCTGAAGGATATCAAAGTATGGGGTCTGAATGAGATCAAAGTATGGGGTCTGAAGGATATCAAAGTATGGGGTCTGAATGAGATCAAAGTATGGGGTCTGAAGGAGATCAAAGTATGGGGTCTGAAGGAAATCAAAGAATTGGGTCTGAATGAGATCAAAGTATGGGGTCTGAAAGAAATCAAAATATAGGGTCTGAAGGAGATCATTGGGTCTGAAGGAGATCAAAGTATGGGGTCTGAAGGAGATCAAAGTATGGGGTCTGAATCAGATCAAAGTATGGGGTCTGAATGAGATCAAAGTATGGGGTCTGAAGGAGATCAAAGTATGGGGTCTGAAGGAGATCAAAGTATGGGATCTGAAAGAAATCAAAGAATTGGGTCTGAATGAGACAGCAGGTAGAATTCAGCATTCGGGACACAGGGGTCAATTAACGGACAGTTACATGGTCAAAATAGACCTAACCCGAGCAGAATGGCATTGACTTCTGTCAAGTCTAACTTCATTTACTGTATTTAATTTCGTAAGCTGGTCAGCTTCAAATTGTTTCAACAACAGGTGGTCTAAAGTGCTGCCCCACCCTACTTTGGATTTGTCGAGAGCGAGACCAGCAGAGAGAGGGCTGGAATTCAAATAGCAATCATCAGATCTACCGCCGATGCTGGATTCATTTTGTTTGTACAACACACTGGGCAGGCGGTTCACGAACACTATGGCAGTTTGACCTTTCAAGTCATAGATCAAGATTGTACAGGGTAGACGACACAGGCGATATATATGTTTTTTTTTTTTTAAGGAGCGCTAATTAAAGAAGACGAAAGTTATCTTTCCTTAAAACAAATTATTTATTCGCCTTGAAAAAAAGATATTTTGCCCAAACAAAGCAGGAAAAAAATTAAAACAAAACTTTACACGGGATAATACATGGGCGAATTCTTGCGTTTTCGCCCTCTGTAATGTTCATTGCCAAAATTACGTTGATGATTTAATATAATTTTTTAACATTTTTTTAAAAAAAAGAAGAAATTTGGACATTTAAAAACTTAAAAATTTTTTTAGCTTCCCTCATTGCAATAAAATATTAGCTTTTATGAATGTACTGTTTTTGGCGAGTTAGTACATGGTCGCCTACATTTGCATTTTGGCATAGAAATATGGCCATGAAATTCTAATTGTATTAGCGCTAGGTGTCTTATCAATTGATTTCAGTGGTTGGTTTTCCCCATGATGAACTTTTACACATGAAGATTCCACTCCAACAACTTCAACAACCCCCCCCCCACGCACACACACACAAACTCACACGGTGACGTGTGAAACAAATGCGTCCATTGTTTAAGTGTCTTGGAAGGAATACTATTTCTTCATCAAGTATTGGGCTTTTAAGGGGAAAAAAAATACCTTTGTCAACGTTATGTATTCGGCCAAAATCTTTGTTTTACATCAATTAACTAAAATGAGAAAGTTATCTAGTGATACGTACAAGAACTTGTTTGCTGAACACGGCGATGTCCTCGTTGAATGAATCCGATGAGCACACATCACCTCCTGTGACCCCTGGCTCACGAGGCGTGCACGTGGCCAGCTCACATTTTTCAAATATAAGAGCTAGTAAAGGGAATAACGGGTGCCTGAGGAGGAGATGAGGTTAACAATTAATGAATGGATGATTGTATGAATGATTGAATAATCGATTATTGTATGAGTGATTGAAACAATGGATGATTCCATGAAAGATCGAATGGATTGATGATTGTATGAATGACTGAATAAACATATTATGTTTTCTATGATTCATTAACTAAATTAAATGGACATTGAATAAAAATTAGTGATGCATAAGTGATTGAGACAATTATAGAAATATATATTTGAGAAGTAAATGCATCAATTAACAACTAAATTATTTAACAAATCATTAAATTGATTTTTAAATAGCAAAGAGATTTTTAAGCCATTAATAATTTTTATAATTTTTTTTTAAAATACTTGAATAGATAGAAACCATGGTAGGGAAACAACACACAATATCCACAATTAATATGAATGTTATCACATCCTGCTGGCGGCAGTTAACATCATTAAATTTCAACAAATTACCCCCCCCCCCCCACTAACCAAAAGAATGACACATAAAATTTTGACCATGCACAAATCTAAACATAAAAATTCTAACTCAGATCGAATAGATAAAACAAATACAAATAAAATAAAGAATTGTATTATTTAGAATTGCTGGATAATTGTGATATTTTTTAATATTTTAATTTCAAAATAGTATTTCAATTTCAATCATTGGATACTATTAGTTTTAGTGAAGAATCTTCAGCAACTTTATGGTGTGATTAAGATCGATATTGTTTATTATCAAACAATGGTTATCTAGACTAAAAGTCCTTACTTAATCAGTGGACGGACATAGAGTATTCCTGGTGTGAAAATGTAACTAGTATCAAATCGAATGCGTTTGTTTATACTAATTAAAGGGTAAAAAACTCGTCTAAAAGGAATCATGACACTTTAATTATTTATTTCGTCTATGTGACTCATATTTTGGAGGCCGTCAACACCAGACGGTCATCAGATAGATCAACAATCAACTAACTTTCACAAACTCACCCTCCCCTCCCCCGACACCCCAGACGTATCCTAGACGAT
>MUZC01000154.1:1427582-1455736 GCA_002072015.1 Radix auricularia
ACAGTGTCTATGGCCATCACCTGGTTCGTCAGTGGGAAGAGTGGTGACATGATCGGTTGGTCAGTGGGAAGAGTGGTGACATGATTGGTTGGTCAGTGGGAAGAGTGGTGACATGATTGGTTGGTCAGTTGGAAGAGTGGTGACATGATTGGTTGGTCAGTGGGAACAGTGGTGACATGATCTGTTCGTCAGTGGAAAGAGTTGTGACATGAGTGTAGAAAAACTGAATCAGTTTCACAACTGACAACTGGAATAATTACTGATTTGGGTGTGTTTTATGTTAGGAACCCGTTCTCTAAATGCTCCGTTATTTCTAGAGATTAAGGATCAACGCCTATCTCAGGAAAACTATGCAGGCTCTAGTGTTTACAATTAATCTATTGTTAAAAATGTAATACAAACTAAATCAACATTCAGTGTGTCGAATTTTAAAGTTTTTTTTAATAGTCTATTTATACAGTAAATATTGGTGGTTAATGGGTTTATTGATCAATAGCTGTTACTTCATTATCTACTGTCACCCAAACTACGGTTAAAGCAAAGTTGAAATTAGCCGCCCAAATAAAAAGTAATTAAACTTTTGCAGACTTTACAGTAGACTTTTATCGAAATAAACAAATGCACACATTGAGTTATATTTGACAATACGGTTTATCAATAATTAAGGTTATACTTATATTTATTTGAAAGTTAAATTGTATAAGTATAATTTTCCTTTAATATATTTTCTATTCAAAAGCCTACAAGTATTGTTACTTCTACAGTAAAACCTGACAACTCAGAGAGGTCAGCTCTATTTGAAGGAGAAAATTTGTGATCATCAGCGGGTAGCTGGAATCTATTTTTTAAAAAAAAATAATTTCTCTAAGCACTCAGTCTCAGTTATTGTGATCCTGAGAATCCCGGATCATGAATATTTGTAGAAAATTCTTATTTTAGTCACTCGCTATCTTGGAATAGGAGAGTTGAAAAGTCAGCTGTTACTTTGATCATTCATAGAACACACAGACACTACTACTTTGAGAGGCGGTTGTTGTGTGCCTGTGACTATAATAGGAACCACCATAACAATTCATGGGACAGTTGAATTAATACAATTGCTGGTTCAAAATGTGATATTTTTTTTAAAAGTACATCATAAAATAAGTAAAATAATTGTATATGAATAAAAAAGAATATTAGTACTTATAAATGTTATAGAGTTCCATTATTATGGGCGTACTCTTATGTTTTAATGGTACGTATAAGAACATATGAATTCACTAACTTAAAAAAAAAAAATTTATGTGACATTCATTTTTAGAAACTCCCTCGCCGCACTTTACATTTTAGGAAAAATATTTTTAAAACTATGAAAAAATGAATTTAAAGCGGCCTTTTATTAAGCACATTATTTGTCACTGCAAGTGGCGGTATACAATAAGGATGTAGATGTAACAGGAATGGCGTCTCGGTGTCTGTGTCTGCAGCAGTGATGGACGGACACACACATCGGACTGACACACGGCTACAGTGTCTATGGCCATCACCTGGTCGGCTGGTGCGGGGGAGGAGGCAAGACACAACACATTAACACGGGACTCGCTCAATCTACATTAGCAGCGGTGTGGGGAACGTTTGGAATAACTACAGACTCAAACAGCAGTATCATGACGACATAGACTGGTATCATTGCATTATCATGACGACATAGACTGGTATCATTGCATTATCATGACGACATAGACTGGTATCATTGCATTATCATGGACTAAGTCTTCACATGGGCCTAGAGTCCACCCCAACTACTTTTTTTAAAACAAATATATTAAAAAAAAAAAACCAACAGAGACGGATGTGAAAACTTCAATTTACAAGATCAATTCTTGAAGTAGAGTTTGGCCCAAAAAATACCACTCACACCGGTCATCCTTTTCGCCCCCACCCCCTCAAAAAATTATAACATTCGCCGCTGATGTGTGAAAACGTCATTTTGATTTGTTACTAGTGTTTTCTTCTGGCCATTTACAATTTACTTCAGTTCCTAGCGGACACACATGTTCACCAAAAACATTTTCAACAATCGTTATTGTTGATTGATATTTAAGAGAATTTTGAAAATATTATAATAATAATACTGTTTCGATAATGTATAAAGTACTAAATGAAATAAAAACTAAATTAGTTTTCCTATTATAAATTATCTAACTCGAACTTGTCATTTATTAAATGATTAATTTGTTAATATATTAAAACTATTCAATACTGATATAAAATGTATTAAAACACTCGGAGGGAGGAATCTCTAATCTAGAGCTCCTCGTTGCCCCCCCTCCCCCTATTTTGAAGTCAAGTCCTGATCAATAATTTTACAAAGTTGTATTACCGGGTATTGATTAACATCACACTTACAGACGCGCACAACACTCACTCACACAAATTACCTTTAATAAAATATTTCTCTAGATATTACAAATGGTTTAGATAACTAACCAAAGAATTATTTTCTTATATTGATTTTTTTTTATCCTAGCAGAAAAACCGCGCATTTTTTATTGGAGCAGTTGTGAGTTTGAAAGCATTTTTAAATGGGCCAGTTTATTAATATCTTCGGAGCATTAAAGCGATTTAAACAGCTTATAACTGATTTTAGTTGTGCTCAGTTATTTCTTTCATAAATCAAGTCAGTGCGCGATAGGTTATCAAATTATTGGGCGTCTTTGTGTTACGGGTTCGTTTATATGCGTACGATGTCGGTGTTTATATGTGAAATGTATTTTTGTACAAGTTATTATCAGATCTTATATCGAAATACTTGGCGAGCGAGTTATGTTGACGTCTTGGGTGATAAGTTAGTGTAAATAATATGTCATATGTAAATATGAGATTCATCTCTGACAATTTTTAATAGTTATAATGGGTTTTAATTGGGTATTAATTTAATTTCGTATATAAAAATTATTTTGTTTGATCTCGCCTTAATTTTGACAAGTTGTGCTACTAAAACTAAGGCACACACCTGACCGTTATGTGCCTAAAAATGGCCTAATAAATTAAACTTACCTTGACCTGTTATGTTTAAAAAAAAAACGGTTTAAGAAAATTGCCACCAGCAGTGTGTTCACTTATCAAATTAAATATTTAATAATCCCACAGAACCGAAATATATTTTTTTCCTTAACCTAATGAACGAGATCCATTCATTAGGCTATTCTTAACTTATCACGTGACCTTATTGCTAAAAATAGAGCATTGGCGAGACACTCACGAGTATATGGAATCTTTATCCCGCTTCATCTGTGAGTCTTGGGAGCCGCTCATCACCCCGGGCATGGTGGTGGAGGCGGTCGAGTAGGGCGCCGGGTAGGGCTGGTGCAGCGCGGAGCTGCCGTGGTTCAAGCCCGAGTGGGACAGCGGGTGGGTGACGCCCATGCCGCGGTGTGGGTCCCCGTACATCCCAGCGGCGGCTTCCATGGCGCCGTACCCGGGCAGGTCGCTGTCATACTGCAGTGAGGACGACATGGCTGAGACTACAGGCATCGGCCGGTCAAGCCAGGGGCGGCCAGTGGACACGAGATTAGCGGGGGGTGCAGGCGGGCTGTACAGGCCACGGGTGTGCACAGCGTGTGGCGGTAGTTGTAGATGTACCCAGTAGGTCGCACAAAGATGTGGCTGGTGCTTGTGGTGAAGAGCCGTGGACGCTGTGTGGACCCTTTACTTACTTCTAAGGTCCCCGCAGTGAGTTAGGGAGAGCTATGTAGAAAACTCTGAGGTTACACCACGAATATTTCACTGCACTGATACTGATAAGAGCAAGTAGCACAATTATAGAATATTTAAATACCCGAGTGGAATCTAGAATTCATATTTTTAATAAAAGCCTATTTAAAATCCATAACCATTTATTTATAATTTTAAGACGAAAAAAGCAACCTTTTTTGTTTATGGTAATAATTTTTTTTTTAAATACAATTTACAATTATTTATTTTTTTAAATTTAGAAATGAAAATGCTTAAGAATCTGCTTTATAGTTAGGAGCTCCATTGACTAACAATCAATTAAAAAAATACTATTTTAATTATAAGAAATTAGTTGACTAACAATATTTTTTTTTACCACGCACAAGATGTTTTGAATATATTCGATATTTCTTTTAAATAGATGACCACATAACTGTTTCTTTAAACGTAGTTTATATCCGTTAGGAAAATGGAATATAGTATCCCATGTCAAGCATGGGCGTTTCCGAAGAAGGGTCCCCAATAGCCAGAGAAGTATCCAGATGAGGTGTGTGTGAGTGTGTGTCAGGTGGTGCGCCGTGGTCCGATTAATGTGTGGGGGGCTCCGATCAGGGGGCGCCGGGGCACCTAATGACGTAACTATGGTGAGCGGGCCGTGGTAGTTTGAGTAATCCAGGGGTCAAGGATATGACCCTATTGGTGTCAGGAACGGGAGGTCAGATATCTGCAACATAGAAGATGAACCATTGTTATCCAATAGAAATAAAATCGTTAAAATTTTCCAGAAAATACACATATTTTTTTTAAAAATTAATTAACAGTGATTACGCTTGTGCTGTGAATCTCTTCAATATTAAATAGTATTAGTTCTTGAACGTTTTTAAAAGTTAAAATAGTTATTTAAAAGTTTTAAAAGAGAGCTTTATAATTTAAGCTTAAAAAGACATGCAAACAACGTGAAAAATATTGACATTAAATAGACACACACACAAATTAATAAGAAACCATTGCAATCTTCTGATAAGCTATGAATACTATGAACAAAAATAATGCGTCTGTGTTTCAAATATTAAATAAAATAATAAGTGTTTCAGTGCTAAAATTGCCAGTAACATGGAAACAAACATATTTGAAAACTAGACCTAAGCGAAAGGTATAGTTGTAAGACAAAACACGACAAAACTTCATTGACTTTAGCAAAACGTCTCTGACGATACGGTTTCATTAAACAGTAGCTTGAAATAATAAACTGCTAGTATAAACATAACTTTAATGTTATTCACAATTTTTAAAACCAACAAAACAAAAGAGGATTGTGATATGAACCACACACTTTGAGTTCTGATATAACTGCTAACTTTCCCACATCCCCAGTCCTCAACCACCACCCGCATGGTCATTTCTGCCCCTGTTTTCGGTCATTCTCTCAGTAAGAAATCTTTCACATGAGAAGTTCCTAGAGAAGTGAAACCCGTGGCCGTAAGGAGAAAATAAACCTGGTTCTGGTTAGACATTTTACAGGTTGTCCTTTTCAATAGTCTAGTTTTCTGATTCAACAGACTGGTTACCTCATTCAATAGACTGGTTGCATGTATCAATAGAATGGTTGGTTGTGTGTTTTAAGGCACGTAAAAGTATCGTAAACAACGTTCATTCTAAATCGGAAAGTAAAATGTTTCTACGCCACGCATGCACGTTATGAAAAAAGAAAGTATGAGTCTATTATGAGCACATTTGGAATATTATGTAGATAATAAAGTTATTCTTAATAGCGTAAAATAACTGAGTTTATCACATATAATTTTATGGATCGCCCCGCCCACTTTTATCACCCAAAAAGCTTTGGATTTGTAAAATAATTTAAGTTTCATTTGTGAGTTAATGGTAGCTGCAGTTAGTTTAGTTTGTTAGAAGTTTGGATGGATAATGTAGGTTAGATTTGTTAGATTATTTAGGTAATGGAATTTAGCTTTTTCAAATAAGGGAAGTTATATGATGCGTTTGTTAGATGGTGGAAGGTTATTTGTTAGATGGTGGAAGGTTATTTGTTAGATGGTGGAAGATGGTGGAAGGTTATTTGTTAGATGGTGGAAGGTTATTTGTTAGATGGTGGAAGGTTATTTGTTAGATGGTGGAAGGTTATTTGTTAAAAGGTGGAAGGTTATTTGTTAGATAAAATTTAAATGAATTACATTTTTAAGATGATGGAAGAAAGATCTGTTAGATAATGGGGGTTAGATCTGTTAGATAGTGGAAGCTAGATTTGTTAGATAAAAGTTAATTCATTCGAATTTTTCGATAATGGAAGTTACATTGTCATATAAGGGAAGTTAGATTCTTTGGTCAATGAAATAAAAATGAGATTTTCAGATAGTGGGAGTGAGTTCGTATCTAGACAGTGGTCCAAGTGGTCAGTGTCATGTTCCAATCATATCCTCCATTATTTTTATACCAAACTCAAACCATTCAATCCCTTAGCGATCTGAGAACCTACCTACACGCTCAATCTTTAGATAAGTAGCAACTAAAATGTTTGTCTTCGGTGTTGTTTTAACCTTCTTTACTTTAAATCATAGTGTTCAATATTAAACTTACCCCGGCTATTAACGCAATTAGGCTCAAGCCGAAGCCCATTGGCCATTAACGGTTGTCATTAGTGGGAATGTAGGCGTGTAAACTAGCAAAGTACACACTGGCTGGACTTGTTAGGGGAGGTGGCTTGTGTCCCTGTTAGAGGAGTGCTATTGTTAGAGAGGAGCTGCTTTTAGAGAGGGGATGCCGCAAGAGAGGACTGCTGTTAGAGAGAGGTTGCTGTTATAGAATGGATGTTGTTAGAGAGGGGATCTTGTTAGAGAAAGGTTGCTGTTAGAGAGAGATTGCTGTTACAGAGAGATTGCTGTTAGAGAGAGGTTGCTGTTATAGAAGGGATGTTGTTAGAGAGAGATTGCTGTTAGAGAGAGGTTGCTGTTACAGAGAGATTGCTGTTAGAGAGAGGTTGCTGTTAGAGAGGGAATGTTGTTAGAGAGGTTGCTGTTGAGATGGGATGTTGTTAGAAAGGGGATGTTTTTAGAGAGAGGATGCTGTTAGAGAGAGGTTGCTGTTAGTGTATGCAGTAAAAGAGGGGATGGAGTAAGAGAGGGGTTGCTGTTAGAGAGGAACTGTTCAATAAAAGGGAGGGGGGCAATCTAAGAAAAAGCTAATATCACTAATATTTACGGTGAGTCTCTGCAAGAGTTTTTCCAAGGAGTTGGAGTAAGAATGTTCCGACACTAATTGTAGGGAGACTTTAGTCTGAACGTGAAATAGACCAGCTTCGAGAAGAGAAAAGCCTTCAGTACGATCTAAACACAACATAGAGCTACACACGTTACAACTTTTAACTCAACATTTTTTCCTTGATAAATTAAGTTTACCAGTTTTAAAAAATTAAATTAGAGTTTTGAAAATATTTCACCAACGCTGAATTATGCGATACAGTGGATGTCATTTGAAACGTTAGTAGATGTCATAGTAGATACATAGTAAATGACAACAAACGGTCATTGGCTTTCAAGTATAAAAACGCAGTTTTTGACATATTCTTGCATATTCCAAAACTATTTGATTTTTTTAAAAATTCTTTTTAATAACAATAGTAAATTAAATTAGTAAAGAATTTGTCGAATAAATGTAATTCTCTGAGAAACATCCCTATTGATCATTGAAAGATAGTTTAACAATAACTTCGTCAATAACATTGAGCAGTGAGTAGTGAGCACTGACATTGTTTCGATAGAACCATAAAAAAATAACTACAATAATAATTTTTTTTAAACTGTGTCATGTAAATGTAATATAAAAATCATTGCCCCAGTGCAGCTTGTGGGCCCGTGACTCATTAAGAGTTGGTGTATCTGTTGACAGTATAAGATTAAGGGACAAGTCTTTGCGTCAGATCAGCGGCTAAACCTTCCGGCCGTTGTTGTTGTAAAAAAGAGCAATAAATAAATATTGATAACTGATGTTTCATTACAGAAAATAAGAACGTTGTGAAATGTAAAAAAAAAAATTAAAATTAAATAACCAACACATAAATTGTCAAGTTGAGTAAATGTACCGCCAGTGGTAGGCTGCGCCGACTGAAGGTGTTGTGTACCATTAACAATGTTGGAGACCAACGAAAGCTACAACATATGGCCTTACACGCGAGACTGGGTGCTTTGGGGTGTGTGTGTGTGAGGGGAGGGGGGTTGGGCCGTTCTATAGTGTGCCAATGTAGGCGCTACTCCCCCCTCCCCCACACAAACCTCCCAGTGAGACGACTAACAACAACAACAGCAGCACAAGCAGAACACCGGCATGTCTAACCGCTACTACTCACCCACATGGTATACGGGGCATGGCTACTGCAGGAACCCTCGGCATGTATCAATTTCGGGGACTAAGGAGGTAAGGGGAGGGAGACTGAGTGATGCAGCCGTGGACGAGTGGAGACGAGTAATGAGAAAGTATCGAGGATGTGTGGAGTGCCAAATTGGATGAGAATTCCGTTTTAGGCCGATGGGAATCGTAGTCGATGTTCAAGGACTAGAAGGAATGTGTGTGAGCGAGCACGCCTGTGTTGAGTTGCCTAAAGACTGTGTATGTGTGTTTATAGTTAGAGTGTAGGCCTATCTATCCAGGAACTATAGTCAAATCCATTAAATGTAAAATTTATTTATTAAAAAAAGCAACATTTCCAAAAGTTGTCTTTCAAAATTACACTTTTGGTTAGTTATTACTTTTTCTTTTTGGGTAAATTAAATGATCCATTATTTAGAGTTATTATTTCATGAATTTTTTATATTTTAATTTTCTTCTCTCCAGTTTCAACCACATTCAATGGTTTTTTTTAAAAATTATTATTAATAGTTCGCCCTATCATTTAAGTGGCACTGGTGTGAAAATTTACTTTCAATCATAAAAAATGAATCATATGTATTCTATTGGCTTAAGGTATCGGGACACTTGCCTAAACTATGTAAACTGTATATAATATTAGTCTTTAGTTGTTTGTACTGTTAGAAATAAAGAACCCACTTTTATAAGAGACCAACTACACCGTCCCCTGCGAGGAAAAACACAAATAAGACAAGTGCTCAACTCAACGCTGGATACTAGATGATACTAGATGATACTAGATGATACTAGATGATACTAGATGATACTAGATGATCATTTCAGGAAAAAATGATGAAATGTGTGAGAGCAGAAAGATGACTTTGAGCAATGAACGATTCCAGTCAACGAATCTAGCTTAGCAGTACCGATGCGATTTTTAAAAAAAATATCTTTATTATTATTTTTTTTAAAAATAAAGATGATTTTTTGGAACTGTGGGGAAGGCCGGAAGGGATCTAAAATAAAGGCGATTAATGTGGGCGTGAAAGGACGCATATTTGGATCAGACGACCGCTGTTTAGTTGTGTGCTACTGGTACACGCGTGTAGGCTTCATTCCTTTCCCTGATATTTTTTAAATTAATTATTTATTTATTTGAATTAATCATTATTTTTAATATATAATTTATTTATAGTATCCTTGTTTTTATTTTATCTTTTTATTTTGACAAACTATATTCAAACTTTCCTTTAGCAGTGTACGAAGTATCCCTAGCTATATTGACGGAAGTTTTCCTAAAGCCAATAAACATTAGTCCGTCCCTGATTAGAAATGTAATGTAATCCCTACCCGCCGTGGCCACCGAGACTGAACTAGTAGACGGACGACATCTATGAGTTTAGCTGAATTTATGACAAGGCTTAACACAAAACCAAAATAATGTTAAACTGTGGTGGTACAACATAATTCGGTGACGTTGGACTTGACTTATCACATAAGTGGTGCCTTCTAAGTTCTTAGCCGTTTAGTGGAATTTCCCTTTGGAAAAGAATAATTTAAATTTGCAAAATAATCTATAATATTACAAAACTACATTTAAAAGTTAGATTCTATATAAACTTTTTTTGTTGTCAATGAAAACTAATATTCTTGACAAAATGCGAAACAGCGTTACCATATTAAATCATATTCACTGTTACAATAAATACGGTAATGTTTTTTTATTCTATTTACAATTTATTATTAATAGTATTTTATTAATTTTTGTCATATGAAAGAGATGCATATTTTTAAAAATATTATAATATTAGCCTAACATATTAAAATAACGGTTTGAAATATAAAAAAAAATATTATTCATTTAAAAATAAAAAAAAGAAAATATCATGTATAAAATCCGAAAAATATAGTTTAAAAACCTAACATTTTTTGCATAGTATTCCAAAAAGGTAAATAATGTCAACATTCTCTAGATTAAAGTTTCAAATAATTTCCATCAGCCTCAGTGGAATTTTTTTTATCTGATTCCTATTTCATGTTTAATTCATTATATTCCAAGCCGAGTTTCTATTATGACGGTTAGATCAGTTCTACGTAGGCAACTTCCAATAAACGATTTCTACGATAGAAATCTAGAGTCTTGGAAAGTGCCATAACTTGAAAAGACAATTTAGAGTCAAATGTATGTCCGAGTCCCTGGACTCCTGAGTCTATTTGAGCTGTGGGCACGCACTAACAGAACTACTCACAAAGGAGAGAAGAGGGGCACGGGCCCTGTCCTTACAATTCTTGACCGCACTTAAAGATTGATGAGATAAGATTATCTAAAATTATTGATAAATATTGTTGAAATGCCAAAGAGGGAAAAGTAATATGTTGATGTGTTTATTTCAGTTACAACTTTTTTAGGGATATTAATTTCTACCGTGTGTTGATGTAAAATGTTACATTTTTAAAAGTTTAGATAATTTCTTCTTATATTTCAAAGAAATAAAATGTTTACATTTCTACGTCCATAGATAATCTCAATGTCGTCAATGAGATACCATCTCCCTATATGATAAGGTTTCGTAATAAAGCTTTTCAGTTATCGATTTCGCCTGTTGCACATCTCTCCTTATCGAGGTCGCACCAGTTATTGGCGCACGCGTACTTAGAGAATTTCCCAAACTAATACCAGGAAAAATAAATTGATTTTACTCCATATATTAGTGCAGAACTTCCACCAATGGATCTGACAGTACAGAAAACATTTCTACAGCGGTAGCCGTGCGTGCCGTGCCATCCACGGGTCCTTCTTTCAGGAGGTATGATGATGTATTGTAGGGCCTAACGCATTCAGGGAAGTTTTCAAAATACTTTTTGTTTTGATCTCGAATTCCCCATAGCGGCACACACAGAAGGGCGGTGACACGCAGATTGTCAAAAATATTTCCGCGGAGCGGGACAACCACAACCCCACCCCACCCCAAATTAATTTTAAAAAATAAAATAAATATCCGACTTTAATTTTTTTTTTTTTAATGGATTATTAAGAGAACTTTCAAATTATTCTTCATAATGATGCGATGCGGGGAGTTTACAAAGATTTGAGTGTTCCGAGTATTTTGTAACTATTGATGTTAGTTTTGAACTGAAAATAATAATATCATGTTCAGTGATTTTAACTCTTAATAGGAATAATCCCTAATTTTTCTATAAATAAAAATATATAATTATTATTTTTAAAATATATACCAAAATTTACCAGAACATTAGATTTTATTAGTTTCATTAGGAAATATGTGATCTTATTTTGCTTCATGTTTTTATCTGTAGACGAGCAAAACAATAAACAAAACAAAAAACTTTAGAACTATTGTTAAGAACCCCGACTGAGAGTGAACTGCAACTACAGACCTTTTGATCTGACTGGTCCTAGTGACTAGCGTAACTAACCGGGCCGAGCGCACACTACAGGGGAGAAAGAAAAACTATTATTACTACTGGTACTAGTGAGACTAGAACTACCAACGCTGATAACCCATACAATAAAAACATCGCTAGAGTTATCACACATGTGAAATCGGAATAGTCTAAAATTTCAACTTACAGGAAACTTATCGGGTCTAAACACACGGGGTCTGAGTAACAACTGTTGTAATCATCACAACACAACGACGGCCGCAATGACCGATCTACAACATTAATGCAACACTTGCTGTAATCCATTTAGCGAATGTAAATCCATGGACATGGTTACAATCCAGCATGGAAATAACACAGCGGCTCTTTACTCCTGTGAGAAGTTTTCCTTTAAGACTGACAATGTGTCAGTTGGCAGTGCGTGAGGCCTGCCCTTACACCTACCCGAGACTAGAAGACATGGCTAGTTGCTGGTGGCAGGGCCAGGAGCTACCTCCGACATGGAGTGAGTGAGAGAAGAGACACGGATAGATATCTCCCCTGATCCCGGGCTTTCACTGGGACGATCGTTGTTTCGTCCGTCCGTCGGTCGGAACTGTTCGAGTAAAGCCGTTATGCCGTCATTGGTGGACGAATTCGCGGGGCCAGCCGAGGTCCAGTGGGCCGTTGCGCAACAGTGGTCACCGTTGGTCGTACGTCGTACGTCTCGACGGAGTAGATACCTCGTGTACAAACAAATCCAAAAAGCTGTCAGAGAAGAGGCCCCCAAAACTGTCAGCCCTGTTTCCAGCCCTCCATCTCCGCTCGGCCAGCCGTCAACACGAGCACACTCTGACAACAGGGGCCCGTGACGTGACTCGTGGATTGGGCTACTAAATCTGTCAATCAGGCAAGCTTCTCCCCTGCCCCGCGATAATAAATGAGCTGTCAGGCCGTGCCAGGGCCGGACGAGTTGACTCCAGTGTCAGCATGGGGGACGTGGGCCACGCCTACTTCGCGCGTTATATGTCAGAGCTGGTGGAGTTTGGAAGCAGGGCAGACGAGAGCGTGTGACAAGGGGAGGGGGGGGGGGAGACTCTCGTTTTCAGAAACACCCGCCATTGACAGAGCAGAGAAGAAACGTTGCAACTGTGGAGAATTCCCAATTTTTGATATTCACCTGCCTTTCAAAAAGGGGTTTTGTCTCTACGACTACGAACGGTGTTTTTGTCTTGTTGATTAGTCTCTCACCGTCAGTACGATACCGACGATAATGCTGCACTCTCTATCCAGCCTAGTTAAATTGTCAGCATCTAGCACATGTTGCCTTGGTTATGTGCAATTCCTCCGACTTCTTTAACAACTTTATACACGGCCCGCTGGGACCTTGTTATTTTACAGAACCATCCCCGGGGGAGACTCAGCTAATGATAAGGCAAATAACTTATCCTGTTCATTAAAAAAATATGGTTCTATATTTGTTTTTTGCTCCAAGCGCCAATGCTATGACAAACGGATACGAGACATGCTAGAAAATTTGAACAGTGAGATTATGTGGCATGATAACAAGCAGGCACCAACAAAGACAAACAGTAATCCTCTAACAGAGTGCAACCAAACGATTGTGAATGTTTTGTTTTTGTTTTGTTTTTTTTTCGGGGGGGGGGGGGGGGGGTAGTTCGTTTTTTTCAACCTGTGCATACATCACGTCATCAGTCGAGAAGTTGTTATGGTCATTTAATTTGACCAACTGTACTGGATTAGACACTCAGCAATGAATGTGTGTATTGAGGTCTCAAATTATGAGGTGAGTCACCTAAGGCTGAAGAGACAAATCACTCTCACTCCCAGGATACAAGTCTTCTCACTACCAGGATTCAAGTCGTCTCACTCCCAGGAGAGAAGTCCTCTCACTCCAAGGAGACAAGTCCTCTCACTCCAAGGAGACAAGTCCTCTCACTCCAAGGAGACAAGTCCTCTCACTACAAGGAGACAAGTCCTCTCACTCCCAGGATACAAGTCCTCTCACTCCAAGGAGACAAGTCCTCTCACTCCCAGGATACAAGTCCTCTCACTCCAAGGAGACAAGTCCTCTCAAGAGAAAAGTTATCCCTAAGTTCTCTCAGGAGACAAGTCCACACACTCTCTCAGTAGACAAGTCCACACACTCTCAGGAGACAAGTCCACACACTCTCAGGAGACAAGTCCACACACACTCTCAGGAGACAAGTCCACACACTCTCAGTAGACAAGTCCACACACTCTCAGGAGACAAGTCCACACACTCTCAGGAGACAAGTCCACACACTCTCAGGAGACAAGTCCACACACTCTCAAGAGACAAGTCTACACACTCTCAGTAGACAAGTCCACACACTCTCAGGAGACAAGTCCACACACTCTCAGTAGACAAGTCCACACACTCTCAGTAGACAAGTCCACACACTCTCAGTAGACAAGTCCACACACTCTCAGGAGATAAGTTCTCTTAAGCTCAGGAAACGAGTCCTCTCTTATTAAAAGAAAAGGATTTGGTCGCTTATCAAATAGTTTGATACAATCATAGCACAGAATCCGTGCCCCAGCACATCCAGCAGTTGAACAAGTCTCAAGTATGGGAAAGCAGGAGAAAAAGACTCCACAAAATAACCAAATATTCGGCAAGACGCCATCTTCGGCTAACAACAGAAAGTAAAAACTAATGCGTCTGAGCTGGAACACATACAGATGAATGCCATGAGTCCCTAGGATACGGCTCGCAAACTTTAAAAAATCAGGGAGAAGAGCTTAACGTTGTCAGGGATTTAAATATACACGTAAATATAATCTTCAGTATCTTATTGAAGAGGCGTTTACGATGTCGACGATGTAATATAAAATTAGATAACCATGCAGACAACGGCGGTGGCGCTGGTGCGTGTCTTCCCATCAACTTAAGTTACCTCGCTAACATCCCTTCATGTAACAAATTGTATCTTTACAAAAGATCATAATTAGTTTATGTTAACACGCTTATAACACTCATGACACTTCGTCACATTACAGACATATGAACACGTCAACAAAACAAAATAAATTGTTCAGCCCCCAAAAGTGTTTGATGCCGTCGGTAGTGACTGACCGACCTGTTACCTTCATGTATTTATACCTTGATGTGCATTTACGTTAATCTCCCACAATGGCATACATGGGCTCGGGTACATCATTCTCTATACTATCATGTAATCAATCTGTAAAGTAATTTTGTCTTCGTTGACCCTATGCAAGAAAAACGTCGTCAATTCAGTTTCTCTCTTCCGCTCCATCTCTCTCGCCCTCTCTCTCCCTCCCCCCTCTCTCTCTCTCTCTCTCTCTCTCTCTCTCTCTCTCTCTCTCTCTCAGTCCTCTTTCAATCTCTCGCCTCTGCTTCCTTCTGACTCTATAATTTTCTATATTTATTTATATGTATATGTTAACGCGGGTATATAAATATACACAAACACACACACACACACACACACACACACACATACACACACACACACACACACACATATANATATATATATATCTTGTAAGTGCTTGTATCTTATGATTTTTCGAAAGCCACTTGGCTAAACTTTTATCTGCTTTAATCTCTTTAAATACTTATCATCTACTAGAATTAGATTTGAAAATTCTAATCACTAGTGATCAACTTCTTAACTAGCCTTAATAATATAATTTTTTTGTTTTAAATTAAAGGAAACACTAGAAGATGAAAGCCTTACAAAAAAACATCTCTATGTAACACTGAGACTCACTGAGCGGAGTCGTGGTACAGGCAACTATTCTCATTTTGAAATGATAAACAATCAGTACATGAAAAGTCGTAAACTCAGTGCGGTGCGCTTTTTGTTATATTCAAATTGAACATCTGCGATCGTTGAGGACAATATTAACAGATACACAATAAAATAAACTCTAACGTTTGATCAACATAATTCAATCACCCTTTAACAACGTATCATTAATAATAATTCAAACTTTTTCAGTCACACAATTCAAATATTCCCCAGTCACACAAAGTTCAAATGTTATTCAATCACAAATGACTGAAAAATCATTCCCACATTGATGATTCAAACAACACGGTTTACTGAACATAATATAAAAAAACCTTTAATGATACATGGCTAAACTAACATTTCTTCGGTCTTGATTTAAACCCTTTTAAATAAAAAAATGTTTCAAATATTGTAGTTAAAAAAATATTTTAACTCTTGTTACTGCACATCTTACTGATAGGTCACTTCCATAGAGAGTCACTGCACATCTTACTGATAGGTCATGTCCGTAGTGAGTCACTCCACATCTTACTGATAGGTCATGTCCGTAGTGAGTCACTACACATCTTACTGATAGGTCATGTCCGTAGTGAGTCACTCCACATCTTACTGATGGGTCATCTCCGTAGTGAGTCACTGCACTTCTTACTAATAGGTCATCTCCGTAGTGAGTCACTGCACATCTTACTGATAGGTCATCTCCGTGGTGAGTCACTGCACTTCTTACTGATAGGTCATCTCCGTAGGGAGTCACTGGACTTCTTACTAATAGGTCATCTCCGTAGTGAGTCACTGCACATCTTGCTGATAGGTCATCTCCGTGGGGAGTCACTGCACATCTTGCTGGTAGGTCATCTCCGTAGTGAGTCACTGCACATCTTGCTGGTAGGTCATCAGTAAATACAGTCACATCGGTTTCAATAAGTGGCAAAGCCACGTGCTTTTTAAACAAGGATGTGATTATAGGGCGAATACATGTCACACGCACATTAACCCCCCCCCCTCCCCCTGAACCCACATACTTTTGTCTTACACGTTTTGGACTTTATTGAAGAATAAATGTTTGGATGAGCCCACCCACAAACATTATATTATTTAGGTGCTAAAATTCATTTAGTAACCCACCGTGGTGTATGCTAACACACAGACCTGGCCAACAGATTCTTTCTACAAACATGAGGTAAACTTACATATAGGACCATTCCTAACTTACCAGGGTAGGGTTCTGCCTGGTGGAGCGGAGGAAGCAAACAAAAAAAAAACGGGGGGGGGGGGCGTCTGAAGCCGTCGAACGTTAGTTAGACAAGAAATCTGACAGTGGACTAGGAGAAACCTTAACGCAGTGTTTGGACGCAGGGAAGGAAAGGTGTTAGATTTCCCCACAAAATGAAATGGAAATGGATAAGACCCCCGCCTCCGTGCCCCCTATCCCGCGCCTCCTGCCCCTTAAAGCCCGTGACGAGGGGGAAGCTGGTAGATAGAAATCTAAATGGGATGTCGGGGGTTAGAGAAGACGGGATGGGGAGAAGGGGAGCGGGCGAGAGACATATCGGGGACAGATGGGAGGAGTGCTGAGGTGACAGGGCGTAACTCACTGAGATAAATAGACAACAAAGAGATGGGAGCTACACATATGACATGAGGTAAGCTATAGGACATTCATAGATATGTAAGCTACACATGTGACATGAGGTAAGCTATAGGACTTTCATAGATATGTAAGCTACACATGTGACATGAGGTAAGCTATAGGACATTCATAGATATGTAAGCTACACATGTGACATGAGGTAAGCTATAGGACATTCATAGATATGTAAGCTACACATATGACATGAGGTAAGCTATAGGACATTCATAAATATGTAAGCTACACATATGACATGAGGTAAGCTAGATGACATTCATATATATGTAAGCTACACATGTGACATTAGGTAAGCTATAGGACATTCATAGATATGTAATCTACACATATGACATGAGGTAAGCTATAGGACATTCATAGTGATGGGAGCTAAACATGTGACATGAGGTAAGCTATAGGACATTCATAGAGATGGGAGCTAAACATGTGACATGAGGTAAGCTATAGGACATTCATAGAGATGTTAGATACACATCTGATATGAGGTAAGCTATAGGACATTCATAGTGATGGGAGCTAAACATATGACATGAGGTAAGCTATAGGACATTCATAGTGATGGGAGATAAACATATGACATGAGGTAAGCTATAGGACATTCATAGTGATGGGAGCTACACATGTGACATGAGCTAAACTAGGACATTCAATATTTCTAGTTGAGAGCGTCTTGAAGCAATGCCTCTTTCTTGTCTATCACTATCACCTATACTATAGACATTATTAACGCTGTGAGATCATTAACTATCACCATCCTCCCCCCCCCCCCCCCACACACACACAACTTTTCTGTTATTGTATAAAGAATTGTTGTTTCATGGTGAATCATACACAAGGTCCAGACATGTGCTTTTTATTATGCTATACAGATCATTGATAATCTAATAGTTACAACGTATATGTTCTTTATCTGGGGTTTAAGGGCCCAAAAAGCTGACTTAATTTTAGAGACGACTGTTTTCAAGTTGTCTTTAATTAGATTATCTTCGTCTTCTTCCGGCACCACATACAACGGAAGTGTTAAATTATGTGAAGAAAAAGAGACATCCGGCCGCAATGTGATAGCGTGAGAGTCCCTGATAATTAGTGATTTAAATTGCGAATCGATTTTACTTACTATGTTGTTACAAAAAGAAGAAGCATTTCTAAATTAACCTCTGAATGCTGAACTGGTTCTTTCGTTCAGACTGTTCAAAGGGAGATTATCGGTAGATATATCAAAGCTTTCAAGAGACCACTAGCCACTGGGCGTATTGTGAAACTGGTAGCTAAGATTTCTTGTCTGTAGTCTGTGGTCTTGATTAGGGTTAATAATATTATCAATATTCATAAAAGAATACAAACAAGTAACTGAAGGAAATGAACCAAACGTAAACACCATGTGAACTTCGATCATGATCTGAAGCCGTCAAGAATTTAATGTGGGTCTCATGTTTTTGTACCAGTTCCTCCTTCTTTATTAACACGAGGAGCATTCCGTTATCTAGCAAGGTCTCTTATTTAAATAATAATTATTATAAACATAAAATTGCAAGGGAATGCATAATATTTTTTCTCTTTTTTTAAAAAAAATATGATCTGGTAGACTTCCCTTGGTCTCACCTGCTGACTTTATATTAGCTTATGATCAATTGTCTAACGAAACAACCAAACAAAGAAACACATTTTCAATTTTATGTTACAATTTAATATACAATATTAAGCCACATCATGGGATTTTAGAACTCCTTTCATCATTTTTTTTTTTTAAATTTAAAATCAAGACATTAATAATAAATACATAATATGTTTTTTAAGTTAGTTTAAATTAAAGAGAATGAGTGAGAGAGATGACGAAATTATGCAGCGAGAGACAAAGAGAGAGAAAGAGAGAGGCAGACAGTCGTTCTTGAATAATCCCACCGTGCAAAAATAAAAAAAGTTGTGTCAATAGCCAAGATGTAACTAGACGAGTTGTGTGTAGGAATGTGTAGACCAATATTAGCCCTACTAATCATACCCCACGCGCTCGTGTTTTGAGCAGACGTATCGTTTCCCGTCCAAAAACACAAATCGCTCCGGAGTGAAAACAAGGACACGTAAGAATCTATTAGGAGGTCCGGACATGACCCTCCGGCTCTACCACCAAACTGCTACCCCGCCCGCCCCACCCCCTTTTTCAATCATTCTTCGTGTTCATTTTGACAGGAGGAACTTTAAAACTAGTCTCAGCTTGATTGACTGATTGTTCTGATTGACTCTGATTGTTCTGATTGACTCTGATTGTTCTGATTGACTCTGATTGTTCTGATTGACTCTGATTGTTCTGATTGACTCTGATTATTCTGATTGACTGATTGTTCTGATTGACTCTGATTGTTCTGATTGACTCTGATTGACTCTGATTGTTCTGATTGACTCTGATTGTTCTGATTGACTCTGATTGTTCTGATTGACTCTGATTGTTCTGATTGACTCTGATTGTTCTGATTGAATCTGATTGTTCTGATTGACTCTGATTGTTCTGATTGAATCTGATTGTTCTGATTGACTCTGATTGTTCTGTCGATCTAAGGAGTCGTAACCAGATTTGGCGACACTATCATCGGGTCAAATCGCCCAATTCATGAATGTGACGTCATGACATAACGTTATTGAACCCAAATTTAATGGCGGCATTTAATGATGACATATATTTCATATATATTTCACTTCTGTTTGCGAATCAGACTCGCTCTCCTACGACTCAGAGAGTTTCATAAAAAAATATATTCGACTCCGCAGACCTGTTTTGAAAGTTAATTTCAAGAAAAACTCAGCTTAAAGGCGGGGAAATGGAATGCACGCTTGTATTTTCGTTACTTGTTTGAGCAGACAAGAGGAGGTAAGTGGAGACGACCAAGTAATCTTGGGATAATAATGGGAAAGAAGAAGAAGAAAAAAAGAACGAGGGAACGATGGAAAAGGACGGGAGATGGGAAGATGGCTGACTAAATAGGAGGCAATAAAGAATTCTTGTTGGCGCCAAGTGGCCGGGGCTGAGAAAGCGCAGCCCTGAACGAAACTTCGGTGTGGAATTTCACAGGTTTGGGAGGCGAATTAAAAACACAAGTCAGTCCCGTGGTGGAAACAAAGTTGATGAGATGGGGATGGAAGTGATGGGTAAAAATGATGGGGTGGAAGTGATGGGTCGAAAAGATGGGATGGAAATTATGGGTCAAAATATTGGGTGGATGAAATTGTTAAAAAAAATAAAAATAATCATAACGGGAAATTGATGGTGAAAACGAAGGATGACATTAATGTTTATAAATTATTGTTTACGGGATGTGTGGGACTAAGCGTTAACAATAATCGGTGGCAGTGAATCTGGGATGAGGGGGGGGGTATTGGAAATGAAGACAAGCTTGTATGGAAAATGTTTATTTTGCCATTTAAAGTAAAAATTACTTGTTTATAAAACATCTTTGTCGAAATTCACAAACGGACCCCTAAATGCTGACATGAATGGGTAAATATGGATAAAATGTTATCAAACATATGACTTAACTTTCTTTTGTGATTAAATTAAATGTGCATTGTGGTGACAAAGAAATATTATGACTAACGCTGCTTGGTGTTAACTATTGTAGAAAATGCTGGTTAAATTTGAATGAGGTGGAATAACTGAGTACTGAGTAGGGAATTTATAATGACTAAATGACAGGATATTGACTAAATAACTGAATCTTGATGGTATGATGTTTGACCATGTTAGCAGACTAAAGTGAGTATGACTGAATTATTATGGAAAATCAGGTATCTTGACAGTGTCACTGTGTGAATGTCCAGTGTAACCTGACTGCTGGTAATGCAATAATCCTATTAGCTTGAGACAATGTAGTTTTCTCTCACCAAAATGAAAGTTTGAGTAAAAATTATGATATTGTGCGTCATCTCTCAGAAGGTGTAACATGACGTCACGACGTACATGGTGAAAGGTTGTTCAAACCATTTGTTGATGATATTACTTATTTACTTATAAACATATAGAATCTACATGATTAAATAATATATATTTTTTTTTACTGCAGACAAACATTGAGTTTAGATATATATAATTGAAACTTGAACATCGGACCACAAATATGATGATGGGGAAAACCAGTACACTTTAATCCCTATAAGAGTGAACCTTAAGTACGAGAGCCTATAATGCTGAATCCAGCCCCACCCCTCCACCACCACCTCCCACCGCCAGGAAATAGTCTATCTGACTTCCCTCACTTCCAACACGATGTGTTGTCATTGCCATGTCTCACCAAGAAATACAACTTGAAAAGACGAGGTTGGTAACAGAACCTAGTTACTTTCCACTAACAAAAAATTTGAGGGTGGAAAGTTCATTTGGTCTTTAATTGCAGTTGGAAACAGAGAGGCACGAGGGGAATTGAACAAAGATAATCATATGTAAATAGATTTTCTTTCACTTCTCAGATCGACTTCTCTCATCCCAAACTGGCTTCACCTGAAACCATCTCGTGGCGAGACAGATTTTTTAAAGTCTTTCTCGCGTGCGATAATAGGCTGAAAGGCAACCCTCGTCCGTATCTATCCATGAAGTAAGTTTTGATCTACCTAAATAACCTCTTTTCCCCCGCCCCTATATTTTTGTGTGCTCACCTCAGCCCATAAGATTTAAAACTTTGGCACCCTTAGCTCCACCAGCCCTCCGTTTTTGTAATCTACCCCCGTGGAGTTGCCGAGACCGTTTTCACACCCTATTCAAGCTTTATCGGGGTTCCTGGACTAGCGCTTGTCAAAACCTTGCCAAATCTTTAACCCCCTCTTGTCATTTTGGACTCGTCTGAGTAGCTTACAGTCCCCGCCCACCGGAAGGGCGAGGAGGCGGAGACAAGTGTCCTCAGCGTAGCCAATGGCAGTCGCGGGATTTCCATCACAATTCTAAGGGGTCAGGGCAGAGTTGAGAGAACACTGACCAAAGTCGTTTTTGTTCCAAAGGAAAAGACTGGCATTGTCGTAGAAGAGCTTGGCCTTTAACAAAGTCGTTTTTTTTTTAATTAAAAAAACAAAAACATATAATTCAAGAATAGTTACTAATCAAAGATGTCTAGTTAAAAAAATCATGTTAAGCCTGGTCCCTTTTGGAACTCAGGACGTGTTAGCGCATTTTCGTATTATGTATCAGTACTTATGTTAGATATCAGCATTATGTAGTTATCAGTAATTGTGTTTAGATTTTAGACATATTTTTATGAATTTTCTTGTGTAATGAATATACCTGAATTTTTTTTTATTTAAGTCATTTCTTTACATTTTATTTTTTTTTAATTTCTCTTTAATCTAACTACAAGTGGTTTGTGGTCACTGAAATAGGACTCATAAATGAAACATTCTAAATTGTAATCAGCTAATCGCCCAAATACTCCGTCAATTGTTGTTTGATAGATCGTGGTTGCCAATCTTGGTGAAAGTAGCTGAATGTTGAAGCTTGTTTCGAAAAAGTTTTCAATTTCTGCCCCTGGGCCGCTAAGATCTTGATTGAAGTCACCACAAATGATGACGTAAAACTCTCTAAACTTTTACGCATATTCTAATGACGTCAACAAAAAAAAACCTAATACTTTTGATAATACTAAGACTTCCGGCAATGGCGGCCGTTGCCTGCGCCAGTGTTATCTCTCGATTCGCAATGTTTTTTGGTAGTTTTAACGGGGTTTTTTAACGGATCGAGTAACTGAGTGTTGATGCACAAATGGCAGGTCAGGACATACAAAAAACATATATACATCATGGGTCTAGGACTTATGGATGCTGAGATCCAGGGTGATGACAGACGGACGGACGGACGGACAAAACGGGTGCAATAGCGCATTCGACTTCTCGAAAATGCGCTAAAAAACATACTGAACGGAAATAATATTTTAATCACTTTAAATATAGATTATCTAATAATAATAATAATATACATTTTAGACTCAACAGCCCGTGTTAGAAATTGGGATCGTATTGCGGGTATTAAATCAGAGATAGAGACTTTTGCTACAAATTGGTTAACTTTGTGTAGCTCATGGCTAAATTTCTTTTGCTGAGCAAACAAAACCATAATATGATATAATGTAATTGGAATATGACATGATCCTATACTGAAAACGAAGGAAGTACCGTGAGGACTATCACATAATCCATGGGCCATGGTAGTAGAAACATGCATATACTATAGCGTATAGGTCCCTGGTTTAGGACACATACCTAGGTCCCTGGTATAGGACACATGCCTAGGTCCCTGGTAATGAACACATACATAGGTCCCTGGTATACGACACATGCCAAACTCCCTGGTATAGGACACATAACTAGGTCCCTGGTATAGGACACATAACTAGGTCCCTGGTAATGAACACATACCTAGGTCCCTGGTATACGACACATGCCAAACTCCCTGGTATAGGACACATAACTAGGTCCCTGGTATAGGACACATACCTAGGTCCCTGGTATATGACACATACCTAGGTCCCTGGTATAGGACATATACCTATAGGTCCCTGGTACATGACACATACCTAGGTCCCTGGTATAGGACACATACCAAACTCCCTGGTATAGGACACATACCTAGGTCCCTGGTATAGGACACATACCAAACTCCCTGGTAAAGGACACATACCTAGGTCCCTGGTATAGGACACATACCAAACTCCCTGGTATAGGACACATACCTAGGTCCCTGGTATAGGACACATATCTAGGTCCCTGGTATAGGATACATAACTAGGTCCCTGCTATAGAACACATACCTAGGTCCCTGGTATAGGAAACATACCTATAGGTCCCTGGAATATGACACAGACCTAGGTCCCTGGTATAGGACACATACCAAGGTCCCTGGTATAGGACACATGCCTAGGTCCCTGTTAGTGGACACATGCCAAGGTCCCTGGCAGTGGAGACATACCCCGGTCCCTGCAGTCTGACAGTGAAGACATCCTGATGTTCTTGCAGTAGACACATGCCTAGGTCTCCGTTAATGGAAACATACCTAGGTCCCTGGAAGTGGAGACGGACCTAGGTCCCTGACAGTGGAGACATACCTAGGTCCCTGTTAGGGGAGAATATACCTAGGTCCCTGGTAGTGGAGACATACCTAGGTCCCTGACAGTGGAGACATACAAAGGACCCTGGTAGTGGAGACATACCTAGGTCCCTGACAGTGGAGACATACCTAGGTACCTGTTAGTGGAGACATAACTAAGTCCCTGTTAGTGGAGACATACCAAGGTCCCTGTTAGTGGAGACATACCTAGGTCCCTGGTAGTGGAGACATACCTAGGTCCCTGACAGTGGAGACATACCTAGATACCTGTTAGTGGAGACATAACTAAGTCCCTGTTAGTGGAGACATACCTAGGTCCCTGTTAGTGGAGACATACCTAGGTCCCTGACAGTGGAGACATACCTAGGTCCCTGTTAGTGGAGACATACCTAGGTCCCTGTTAGTGGAGACATACCAAGGTCCCTGTTAGTGGAGACATACCTAGGTCCCTGTTAGTGGAGACATACCTAGGTCCCTGTTAGTTGAGACATACCTAGGTCCCTGTTAGTTGACACATATCCATAGATCCTTGTAGTGAACACTTACCTATATCCTTGGAAGTGGATATAACTTCATATAAGTGATATAAGCCCCAAGTTTCTAATAGCAGTAACCGGATTTTTATCTTCAAAATAAAAGGCAAGAAAACTCTCTCACCAACTGAAGTAGTTCAAGGAGACACCATTATACGGTAAACATAAAAGGAAAAACATAGAATAATTATAAGACGAAAAGCAAAAAAATAAATTGCTAATAATTTGTTGCTGTTTGTTTTTACTCCTCTGATAAAAGTAATAGAAAAAAACAACTAAAAAATTATAAAGTAACCGCCCTATCGTCTAGGCCTATGCTTTTAGTCTTTGAAACAAAACAACACCAAAAGATAATAATTTTAAAAATAGTTATTGTAATACGTCTGTTTCTTAGATTATACTCACATTGACTGACTAAATTTAATTAATTATACAAATGGATTGAATTCTATAAAATAAAATACATTATTTTTTTCAGTAATTACACACACAACCTGGTTATAATTTTCAAATGATCGTTGCCTCCATTATTTCTTTCTATAAACATCTAAGACCAAATGTTATATCTCAAACTTAAATAATGTCAGCGATGACTAAATGTCAGCTTAGGTTAAAGTTAATGTCAATGAGTTAAAAGCAGCAACGGTTTAATGTCAGCGATAGGTTAATAACAGCAATGGCATTTTGTGACAGCCATGTGTTTGTGACAGTCATGGGTTGGTGACAGCAATGTGTTTGTGACAGCCATGGGTTTGTGACATCCATGTGTTTGTAGCAGCCATGGGTTGGTGGCAACAATGTGTTCAAACATGTGTTTGTAACAGCAATGTGTTTGTTATAGACTTGTGTTTGTGACAGCCATGGGTTGGTGACAGCCATGTTTTCGTGACAGCAATGGGGTTGGTGATAGCAATATGTTTGTGACCGACATGTGTTTGTGACAAGCATTGGTTTATGACAGCCTTGTGTTTGTGACAGACATGTGTTTGTTACAGCCATGCTTTGGTGACAGCAACATGTTTGTGACATCCATGTGTTTGTGGCAGCCATGGGTTGGTAGCAGCAATGTGTTCAAACATGTGTTTGTAACAGCAATTTGTTTGTGACAGACATGTGTTTGTGACAGCCATGTGTTTGTGACAGCCATGTGGTGGTGACAGCCATGATTTCGTGACAGTAATGAGTGAGACCACTTGTGAAACAAATAAGGTATCAGTCATCTTGTAAAACACTCCCATGAAATTGCATTTTAAAAACAAACAAAGAATTTTTTCAAGAAAGACATGTGTGGACTTTTGTTTGTTATTTGAACGGATGAAATGACAGGTATAAAAAATTCAAAAGATTAATTAACTGCATGAAGGGCAAGAATCTTATTGGGCTACTTCTGAAATAATTCAGATGAACTTTTTTTCCTATGTGTACACTACAAGACATTCTAATTCTACTACAATAGCCAGATGCACCATATTTATATTGTTTAAAAATTAATAGTGTATTGTTTTATTTTTAGTATATTTTAGATGAGCCTGAGGTAAGACGCATTAAAAATAAAAATTTTGCCATATTTTGTTATGTTAAAATCCAGCCATTCTGTTTTAAATCTTAAGGATTTTATGTTTTATAATTACGCAATGGTTAACTCGCCATAACGTATCTGCAATTATAGGTATTGTATGTCTTATAACACAAACAGGCATCAAATTACACACTTGTATTATTTTATAAATACCAATTTTGTATTCTGCTATTAAGTTTATCACAGTTTTATTTTTAATATAAACACTTCTTAAAATTTTTTGTAGGCTCTGAAGCTAACCTCAATAGTTCCATTAAAATTAAATCCACCATTTGCAGGTCTCAGATGCGTCGTTCAATTAGTGGTTTTCTTAAAGGAGCCAGTTACAGCTCACCATTTCCTGTGTACTTCATACAAAAGCGTAATAAGGATGTTTGCATTCAATTTATAATTAGTTAGAGACACACTGAGTCTGGGCCGTTGTTCATTGATTCAATCAGTTCAAAACGTAGACCACTTGACACTAGACTATTTTCTTCCATCCCTTTGAAAATAAAAAGCTCTAATATAATTTAAAATTGAAGAAAAAAACCTTGAAAATTAACTTTGAGCATGTTCATTTTTTAAAAAAGTGGTAGGGCGCCATACACAATGACATGGGTTTGGAACGCTACAAACTTTGATATAAGATATGGCGCTTGAAAAGATTTGATGGTATGAATGAAGCACATACAACGATATAAGGATCGGGGTGCCACATACAAAAATACAACAGAAATGTTGGGGGGAAACATTTTAAAAAATTAAAAATTAAGTCGCCAAGACGTGAAGGGCGCCTAGATTTAAACTTGTCATATCCTATGTTGTAAATGGAAGATCTGTCGAGGGTGGGGAAACGAGTGATAGGGCGCCAACTGGACACGTCATAAACAGTGTGTCGCCTATGGTCACCTCCGTTTAGACCAGTGCTCTGGTCCGAATAAATTGTTAAATTGTTAACTTGAAGAGATCGGTCTTTTTCTCAACAAACAAGCTCCACATCAGCTGAGGCAAATGTTAACATCGCGTCGGAAGACAAGGAAACCAAGCCTTAAACTTAAGAACCAAACAATCAAAAAAGATATTTGAAAACAAATCATACACACAGTTTGTAGAAGATGGTGACCATATAAGAAGCGCAGGCTTTTCATTACTACAATCAATGCTTTTGTTGATTTTTCTGCCAATGTCCAAGTTTCCAATATTGACCGAACAAGTAAAGTTTGACTAGCGACCGATGTGCTCTGTAAATATCTGGGTCAGTTTCCAGATAAGTTTTCCCTGTTCACCCCCCCCCCCCCAAACACACAGTGTGTAAAGAATAAAGTAAATAGAGGACGACGGGAAGGCGATAAGAACATATTGTTATGTTCTACGCTTCTGTTATTTCTTCTACTATTGTAAATGATCTCCAATATCTTTTAATCTAAAAATCATATAGATACTCAGCCCCCTTCTTCTCTATTTCCCTCCCTCCTGTAATATGCCTCCCTTTATATCACTCTTCCCTCCCTTCCCTCTGTCTTCCCTATTTTCCCCCCTCTATAACATGCTAGTGAAATTTTGAAAAGATTTCTATTTTGCACGCCAATAATCATCTGTAAAACATAGAAACTATTTATATAAACAATCATCAGAAATATTAAGACAACCACATGTGGTACATTTTCTAAAGTAAAAATCATTTTAGAAATGAGATCAAATAGAAACTATAATATTGTAGCGATAGCCATTTAATACCGCTTATGTGGTGTGGAGACAGATTGGTCGAGGTTACAATTAAAATCTTCAACACAATTAATAAACAATTGGTACAAATAAATGGTATCATTTCTTGTTCGTGGGCTGACACAGTGTGCGCTTCTTAAATCTAATTACTAATATCTGTAAAACCCAGTGTCGTAATAAACATATGCACCCTAATGAGAGATACACTGCATGACGTGAAACAAACTTTGTTATGAAAGACCCTCTACAGTGTCGTTATAAACACACTGACGTGACACAAACTTTGTTATGAAAGACCCTCTACAGTGTCGTTATAAACACACTGACGTGACACAAACTTTGT
>MUZC01000154.1:1471832-1483459 GCA_002072015.1 Radix auricularia
CGAGCAGCTTAAAGTGAATGATGGAAGACGAAATTCATTTAATCCACAAAGAGCCTTGACCTTGTCACGAATGCATATCTGGAGTTCTCCATCAACATCAATGACCCTGGCAAACTTCATGTACCGGAAGTGGTCGAAGTTATTCTTGATGCCCAGGTGGTGGCAGTCCCGTGCGAAGTAGTCAAACTTGTCTACATCAATGTTGTTACGTTTGTTGGAGACGATCTGGGAATGTGAGCCAAAAAAAATAATGTGATCACCTGACTGGTGACCTATAGATAGATGTAGGCGTAGCAATAGATGATGGTATAGCCATAGATGATGGTGTAGCAACAGATGATGGTGTAGAAAAAAAAAGGTGATGGTGTGGAAATAGATAATGGTGTAGCAATAGATGATGGTGTAGCAATAGATGATGGTGTAGCAATAGATGATGGTGTAGCAATAGATGATGGTGTAGCAAGAGATGGGGTGTAGCAATAGATGATAGTATAGCAATAGATGATGGTGTAGCAATAGACAGTGGTCTATCTATAGGTGATGGCTAGACTTCGATAACACGTGATTGTGTAGCAGCAGATGATTTTTAGGCCAACAATTGTTTTCCCACTGTTAAACTCCTCACCACAAACAATTGTATTCCCACTGTTAAACTCCTCACCACAAACAATTGTATTCCCACTGTTAAATCTTCACCACAAACAAATGTATTCCCACTGTTAAACTCCTCACCACAAGCAATTGTTTTCCCACTGTTAAACTTCTCACCACAAACAATAGTGTTCCCACTGTTAAACTCCTCAACACAAACAAATGTATTCCAACTGTTAAACTCCTCACCACAAACAATCGTACTCCCACTGTAAAACTCCTCGCCACAAGCAATCGTACTCCCACTGTTAAACTCCTCACCACAGGCAATCGTACTCCCACCGTTAAACTGCTCACCTCATATAAAAATGCCTTTTCTCGTCCTCTGCCAGAGCAAGTCCATTCCTATAAATATTGTAGTAAAGATTTTTTAAATAAAGCTATTTTCCTTTACAGTCCATCACGCTGCTGCAGTTTTAACAATAAAAAAATTCTTTTTATACAATTAGTTGCTAATGTATATCATGGATTTTTAGCGCATTTTCGAGATGTCGAAATCGCTATTGCACCCGTTTTGTCCGTCCGTCCGTCATCACCCTTGATCACAGCATCCATAAGTCCTAGACCCATGATGTATATATGTTTTTTGTATGCCCTGACCTGCCATTTGTGCATCAACACTCAGTTACTCGATCCGTTTAAAAACCCCGTTAAAACTACCAAAAAATATTTCGAATCGAGAGGTAACACTAGCGCAGGGAACGGCCGCCATTGCCGGAAGTCGAATGCATAATTCCTCAAGCATTGAAGAGTGGTGCGAAAGGGTGCAAAAGAATTAGTTGTTTTTTTTTAGTTGACGTCATTAGAATATGTGTAAAAGTTTAGAGAGTTTGACGTCATCATTTGTGGTGACTTGTAGTTGGATTAAAGAGAAAATAATTTTTTTTTAAAAATGTAAAGAAATGACTTTTAAATAAAAAAAAAATGTCAGGGTTATTCATTACACAAGAAAATTCATAAAAATATGTCTAAAATCTAAACACAATTACTGATAACTACATAATTCTGATATCTAACATAAGTACTGATACATAATACGAAAATGCGCTAACACGTCCTGAATTCCAATAGGTACCAGGCTTAACATGATTTTTTATTTTATTTTTAACAATTATATTTATAATCCAACCAACTTTATTATATTTTTAAAAAATTAATAATAATAAAACATAGCGTGTCTTTCTTATTTTCTGATTAGTCTATCAATAACACAGCAACAGTTTATGATCCAGCGTGTACGATGGCTTAGCGTTAACCCTTTCGTCTCATTGAGATGACGGGTCTTACAAAAATGTCCTGAAGAATCGTGACAATTAACAAAATAAAATGCAAGTAGTCATTGTGTGATCAACTTGTAAAACCATAATGTAATGTATTCCACTCTGTGGTGTTAAGGCAACATTTCGTGACGTTCAATCAAAGAGGACACAATTTCACATTTTTTAAAAATTGCAATATAATACCCCGTTTATAATCGAATCTCTTTCATTTTTTTTCCGCAATTAAAGAAAATCATGTTAAGCCTGGTCCCTTTTTGGACTCAGGACGTGTTAGCGCATTTTCGTATTATGTATCAGTACTTATGTTAGATATCACCATTATGTAGTTATCAGTAATTGTGTTTAGATTTTAGACATATTTTTATGAATTTTCTTGTGTAATGAATATACCTGAAATTTTTTTTTATTTAAAGTCATTTCTTTACATTTTAAAAATTGTTATTTTCTCTTTAATCTAACTACAAGTGGTTTGTGGTCACTGAAATAGGACTCATAAATGAAACATTCTAAATTGTAATCAGCTAATCGCCCAAATACTCCGTCAATTGTTGTTTGATAGATCGTGGTTGCCAATCTTGGTGAAAGTAGTTGAATGTTGAAGATTGTTTCGAAAAAAATTTCATTTTTTGCCCCTGGGCCGCTAAGATCTTGATTGAAGTCACCACAAATGATGACGTTTGGTTGATTGAGTTGTGCTGCAAAGTTTTCATTGATGAAATCTTTGAAAAACCGATTGTTTGTTGCTGGATTTTTGTATATGTTGATAACGATAATGTCATCAAGCATACACGATGTTGCTTCGATGTGTTGATGTTGACCAGACTCTTGTTTTATTGATTTTGTTTGTGATGTCATCAATCCAGAATTGATATTTGTGTAGATGATGGTTCCCTCTGCTTTTCTGCTTGTGCTAGGATTTCTGACGCCTTCAACCATATTTGGAATTTCGGCATCATCGGTGTTGTTCATCCAAATTTCTTGAAAGCATAAAACGTTGCTGACTGTGTACACTTGGTCTGCTCTTATACTGATTGCGTGTTTGTGTAGAGACTGTACGTTAAATGATACAAGTTGTATGTCTGCTGATTGATCTCTGAGCATCTTGAACCGTGGTGTAAGTAAACAACTTGTTTTCAAACGCTGAATTTCAGTATCCACCTGGAAGTCTTTTCTGGTTGGTGGTTTCGGGTCTCTGAATTCTCCATTGAGATAGAGACCGTTCAGGGATGTTGCACGAGAACAGGCAACATACACCAGTTTGCGTTGCAAGCTTCTAGCACCTAAATGAACTGCTACGCGCTCCATGGACTGACCTTGACTCTTGTGACAAGTAATTCCTTCGGCGACCACTATGGGGTAGTGCTCTCTGCATATACTTGCTGTATACTAAGACTATACTGTATTTTGTGGTGGCTTTTGAGCGTAATTAATCAATGACATACACAACACTGCAGTCCGAACCGCAAAGTTTGAGAATCTGTTTGAGCTCATGCCATCCCCGATGATTTATGGGTTCCGTTGCCATGACAATAATGGCTTCAATGTGTCGTTGGGTTTGACACATTCAACCTTGGTTTGTTATCCCGGGAGGAGAACGCGCACACACACATCAACAAACAATTAATAAACGGGAAATTATTACAAGCGCCAAAGTTATGAAATATCTTCTCCCAAAGCGTTTTTCTACGTGCTACACGTGGAAAGCAGTGATCCTCAAAGTTGTGAAACCGTGCATGTTTCTTTTCTAAATAAACATTTAAAATGCATTAATCGAGTAACTGAGTGTTGATGCACAAATGGCAGGTCAGGACATACAAAAAACATATATACATCATGGGTCTAGGACTTATGGATGCTGAGATCTAGGGTGATGACAGACGGACGGATGGACAGACGGACAAAACGGATACAATAGCGCATTTCGACTTCTCGAAAATGCGCTAAAAAACAAAAACTTCTACAGTCTGCCTGATAAATTTAGCTTGATTTGATCACGGGGAAAATGGCTATAAAATCATGTTTAACATAGTGCGCACCGCGAGACAGATTAGCAATTGATAGTAGATTCTATTTACATTTACAGATCGGGAAAATATTTTACAAAACTATGGCCAATATAATACACAGCGCAACAGGAAAGTTTTTGTAAAAAAAAAGGTCGTTCAATATAGCTAATACACATCGCGACGCACTAGCACAAAAATCAACATGCTACGTAGAAATAATAGAGATAAACTTAAAATTCATTAATTTAATTGCAGTACATCCGATCGTTCTGAAACTTTGATACATCATTTTTATCATCGCTTGAGTCTGCCTGCATAATTTGTGCTCGCTAGCTCACCAGGAAGTGGGTTAATAATCGATCCAAAATTGTTTCGGCAAGCAAGAAAGCAGAAGACTCAAATTGATATGAAGGATTTAATAAATCTTATTTATTACAACAGAGACTATTATATCCCATTAGCAAGTGAACCAAAAAAAAAAAATACTGGCTCCAAATTTTTTAATTTTATATTTTTTAAAGAAATATTTACGATGCTTTTCGATAAGTACACATGTTATTTACATTTCCCAGATCTCGTCTAGCCTCATTGGTGATACTCTTTGTTGTAAGCTAAAAAACAACAGTATTAAAACGCTAGTCTGCTTATAGTCAAAATGCTATTAGTGTCGTCGTTCCCAAGGTTACCGGAGAGCTCTTCAGCTCTCTTTGGCACTATTTGCCTAAGTAGATAGAGGAGGATGTCGTGGTCCTATGCGATTAGGAATGGATTAATCCGCCGATAGATAATGTTGGGCCAAAACTGAACGCAACACGCAAATGGTAAGGTGTCAATGGGGCTTGAAAGGGCAGCTAACTACCAACTGTCATGAAACATGAAAAAGTGAGAAGAGTAGTCAGTCCATTTTAATACTTTAGAGGCTTTGGTACCACACAAGTCAAGATTAGTCAATCAGAAATCCAGTCCATGGCTTACAAGCCCCCACCATCAAAGGTTGTCAGATGAAACGCGCCAACCAAGGTGTAGAGACCAGTGTAGGTGCCAAGGGGTCGCAAGGACCACCGGGGCGCTGGTGTTAGCCTGTCACTCACACGTAATGCAGGACCAACGACCTACAAGTCGACCACCAGACATGCAGACGACAGGCGACCGGACGTAACGCGCGGAGAAAAAGGGAAGCCATTTTTTATAATGAAAGGGGCGCACTCTATTTAATTACCAGGTGAACATTAAAAAAATCTCTAATTCGTGGGAGTCCGGGGGCCGGTCTGTAAAGGGGCGTGTTGCCACCTCAACGTGATCTAGGAGGTGTGAGTGCTGACAGATTTAGTCTGAGCTCACGGAAAAGAAAAAATAATACAATTATAATCCACGCATTAAAATTTTAGAGAGAAAAAAAAATATCACGATATAATGAAAGAGCCAGATGAGGTTGAGTTTGGAACTCTTCTAACAAAAAATGGTAGAAAACGATTCTGCAGCTATTATAATGAATTGTCATAGTTAAAAGATGGACAGAAGATATTTATGCTGCATACGTCTTACACGATGACCAGAAAAATACTTTCAGGAAACTCACAATCATTTCATTTCCATCTCTGTATTTCTTGCCTCAACAGAAGGTTTACAGTTAAAGGCATAGGCCTTACTGCAATTGATCTTATCAAACATTTTATCTTTAAAGTCACGCGGCTGTTTGAAGATCTGAAACATTTAGTGATGAGTTGTCCAGTCCTTGTAGTTGTTGTTAGAGCTCTTTAACATCAGAGTGCAACGATTTGCGTATAGTTATGGCCAATAGCATGGATAATGTTCGTGCTGTAGTACTTCTATAAGTTATAAGAATTCATTAATTTATTCACACTTAATTTAAACTTAAATGAAAATTTTAAGACAAGTGTCACGCATCGATTTCTTTATACTGACCATTTTAACTTTAAATGCATTATTGATACTCAATAGGGACAAGACAAGTGCATCCCCAAATCAAATAATTGGGGTACACATTTCTAAGGGCATGCACATCATTTTCAAAATGTAAGAAAGACTTCAGGACCCAATAAATTGTTGATGGTTATAACATAGTGCTTGAGGCAACACTTAATAATATGGGCTTTTAGTAAAGAAAACAATTCTTGGGAAGGTTGACATTTCGATGACAATTTATAAAACAAAAACAAACAATATGTTAAACGAGAGAGATATGTGATCAATTTGTATTTACATCATCCTTATCTTATATACCTACTATATAAAACTTTTTTTAAAATTCGAATATACTCGAAAAGTTTACCTAAACAAGTTTTCCCACGAGGTGTTTCCTGCAATTTACTTTGTTCCGTTGCACTATTAATTAATTCATTGTATCGTTCCCAGCTGTCTTCTTTGTCGTGTTCCCTGCAGTGTTCTTACAAAGGTTCCTGTATTTTCTGGATTTAAATTTGATATAAAGCTTATAGTTAAAAAAGAAGGCGGAGGCCATTAGACGCGAACTGGTGGGTGGGAGTGAGAAAAGGGGTGAGAACCGTCAACAATGGGTCAGCAGCTTGGTGAGAATTGAGAACATCAATGACCTCATGCCAAACCTCTAATTTGAAGCTTCAAGGTGTTAGCAGCTAGAACTAAAGGGAAACAAAGAACTTTGTGCATTTTAATTGTCATAACAAGGAAAATGGTCGGGCTGTTTTGTGGACGTACTGACTTGTGATTTGCCCAAGTGTTCAGTGTCTGATTGTGACGTAATGACTGGCAACTAGAGCAAGGAGGTTTTTTTTTCAATTTAACGAGTTGGTTGGATATATATATATATAGTTTATAAATGGACTCAAATAGAGATGTGTCAGCTCGCGTGTCACGTGCTTACACGGCAAAGGAAGTACCTGAACCTATTGGGACTATAAAGTAATGTCGATGTGTACTGATCTCTTCTTAAAGTCAAAGTTCTTCTGAAATAGATACTCATGAACGTATCTTAGCAGCAAATCCAAACAACAAAGTTTCATAAAATTCGTCAAAAGCAAGATGCTGTGTTCCTGATCAATGTTTTCATCAAGCTAAAACAAACAACATGTGGTTTTCAAAACGTTCCAATCAATTCACTACATATTAAACAAACAAGCAAATAAATATTTAGAACACCTTTTAGACACAAATTTTGTTATAATTCATTATAAGGTTGGGGGAGCGGGTGAATTTAAAAAAAAAATTAGAATGGAAAGAAACCCGTTTGTGTTCGCTCTTATGGTTATTGAGTATTGACACCACACCAGCACACTAACAAATACACATCACACCGAAGAGACGTTAGTGATACTTTTTTCAACGATGTAGCACAGACTGGGAATTTTACGTGCATTTTTTTCTCCCATTAGCCAAGCTGATCATTCGGAATATACGACACAACCCCGTTCAACCAGAAATCATTTTTTTTTAAAAATACGATGTTAGCTTATAGTTTTATTCTTCAAGGACGAGCGCCAGTCATTCTACGTCAATACTACAATACTGGACACAGATGAGGCGGCTATGAGACGGGGGAAGGGCATACAACAGATTTTCTTGGGGTCTTTGTTGAACAATCACGTGATCGATTTCCCTGTCAAGATGAGCCCGACCTGTCCCCCGTTAAGTTGTGTGTGTGTGTGTGCAAGTCCGTGCGAGGGTGTGGATGCGTGACTGACCAGGGATGGTGATTATCATTGTTAGGACCTGGCCGGTCACTAATAATGCCAGTGTTTTGTGAGGCCGTGATTCGACTGTCACAAGGGAGAGCGGCAAGGGGCGGGCTCGGACGGGATGATTAGTGACAGTGTACCGTCTGGTGTTATTGTCAGTGTTCAATTTGTAACTCAGAGCATCGCATATGGTGGTCCTTTGGTGTTGTTTGTTCATCATAGTATGTGCAAACTACTTTCACTTAACATCTAGCGAGAGATGGTTATTCTGACTCTTGTTTGGGTCTCTAATTAAACTGTTCATATTTCTAGCTCTTAAAATGATGATGAACTGCAATGTAGTCGCTAAAATTTATAGAGCAGTTCACATAGAACAATAAGGATTTATACGATTCCCATGAATTCAGTAGACCCAACAGTTCAACGCCTCAATCTAAACAGAATCGTCTTTAAACATAAATAAAAAATAACAAAAAGAGATGATTCGCTAGGACAACATGCAATTACACACCAGGTGACAACTGGTTGAGAAAGCAGACGACTGTGATCTAAAGACCAAAGAAGGGGCGTCTTCCAACGTGTCATTAGTAACAGGAGCTGAATTTTCCCGCACAGGACAATCCGTAATTGGAACTAGCTTTCAAAAGAAACCGTTTAGAAATCAACATTTGATCTATATTAGTTTCTACTGTCTCCTGCCTTCTGACGTGCTGTTCCAGTTCACTTAGCCCATTTCTGCAAATGTTCACTTCTCTCTTCACAGAACGGCGCTCATCATTCAAAGGAGTTAATAATACACTGGAGCTAAAACATTGATCACGCTTGATCCTCAGTACATAGAAAAGATAATATTATAATGTTGCGGACTGCCCAATGGCCAAGCATGCAGCAATATGAAAATGAAATCAACTGGGGGTGATGCAGACTTTGGTGAGTGTGCGGGTTGGATTTAAATGCTTTTGTCAGGATTTGTGTAAACTGTGCCTGTGTCCGCGTTTGCCCTGGTGGGAGGGGAGGGTCAAGTGTAAACATTTAGCCAAAGCCCCAGTGTCCTCGCAGATTGTGTAACATCGTAACAGCCGGTAAGAGTACTGGCGACAGTAACAAAGGAGAGTCACGTAGCTGTCTCCTGAATTTGATCTCGTGGGTTTTTATTTCCGGTCGAGTAGTTGACAGGGTCAGATGGTCTTGGAATCAATTATTTGGAACCTTTGTCTTTGGGTGATAATAACGTGGTAGAAGACGATAGTAAACAGATCACTTCAAATAGTCTAATATTATGTTGATACTTGTGATCAGGTATCAAACACTATCTTTACATATACTTCCCGAAAACGATCATCTGGGAATGAGCATGATGAATAACCCCCGCTGGGGTCGAAAGATCACAGTGGGCAAGCGAGTGGGAATTAAAAAAGTCGAGGTTGGGAGGTTGTGGCAACAATGCTTCTTGCGTTCACTTGCGTTGTTCCTTCACAGAATAACATATGATTCGTAGTGTACTGGTTGTCACGTCCGCCTTGCACGCGGAAAGTCTTAGGTATAATTTTCTGATGGAACAAATTTAAAACATAATTAATTTTTTCTTCTGTCCGTTCTTTTCTCCATTATTTGCGAACATGATTAACCGTAGAGTCGGAAAATCACAGTTTATGGTTGGCAAGGAATGGTAGTAAAGGGTGGGGGGGGGGTAACAACAACCGCTGTGCACATGTCTCCACTTTTACTCGCTTTTCTAACGCAATTTCCCTTGCAAAAATTGCGTTTATATATTAGAAATGTCTGTCAACCTTGATCCTGCAACTCCTCCTGAACCATAGCAAATAGAGGGTTCGGGTCTCTTGCAAATATGCTAAGGAGGTTCTAAGGATGTGCAAAGTCAAACAAACAAAAAAAAACAAAAAAAAATACTGAAAAGTTTACTGGATTTTCTGGAAAAACAATAATAAATTATTTTTTTTAAAAAAAAACATTAAAAAAAAAAAAAAAGTATTTTGTCAATTGCTCGCCAACCATAACATCTATAGGGTTGAAACAAACGTCAAACAATAGCTAAAAATACTAAAACAATGTTGGAGAAGGAACTTTTCAAAAATCTGTTTTCATTCGACTCTCATAATTTAGAGGCAATTTTTAAACCAATAATTGTTTTATTTAGTTCAAAATTATTGATCATTGAAATACTTATAATGTAATCTAGAATGATAGTTAATGGAGTTTTCCCGCATTGTGAATGCTTAGTTAGATTGTTGCGTGGTGTGCATCATATTGACACATTCTTGGTGTGATGTAGCGTAAGGTGATATGACGTCATATTTTGTTTACTTTCAGAATTACTGATTTAAAATGACTTTTAATGTAATCTGGAATGATTTCCTTTGGAAAAAAAGTTTTTTTTTTTGTTTTTTTTTTGGGGGGGGGGGTATAAATTACGTTTAAATACTCATTCGAGTTTTTATTACTTGTCTTTCATTACTACGTGCTGCTGTTTGTGTCCGTTCTCTCACACGCCCCCCCCCTCGTTCTTCGCACTATCTATGATGAGCAGGTCTGCGGCGTATGCTACACCGCGGGTCATCTTGTGTCAATGAAAATGTTAATTCAACCATTCCATTTCTATTTTATTCTAATAATCCAATGATAATATTTATCTTTCCGTGTAGTGTTAACTACAAAAAATAAATTTTAAAAAATAAAGTGAAACGAATTATGTTTCTCAAAATTTGAAAATAAAATGCGTATTATTATTATATATTATTATATTATATTATATTATTAAATCTCTTTTTAAGTTTCAGTCAAATCGTGTGCTTAAATCTGGTTACTTATAAATAATCAAATAGGTCAATAAGCGGCCTATATTCATTAGCAATGTTCCCTCAAACGTTCTGCGTGGTATCTAGAAACTAATTCGCGGTGTTGGTCACATATCTGCGCGACCGCGCAGCTTAACGGGAAAAAAAAAACTGACCCTAAAACACATCAAATGGAGTGCAGATGAGGCCACCAGGACATCACATATCATGCTTGAAGGAGAAGCCCTTGAGGAGGTGAACAGTTTTGTTTACCTTGGAAGCGTGGTAGATAAACAAGGTGGTACAGATGCTGACGTCAAAATAAGGATCGGAAAAGCAAATGCAACCTTCTAGCAACTCAAGAATGTTTGGGTCTCGAACAACTTAGGCAGCAAGTTAAAAGTAAGGATTTATAATGATATGGTGAAACCTGTGCTGCTATATGGAGCAGAGACATAGAGAACAAAGGCCGTAAACCTGACCAGAATTCAGTCCTTCATCAACAATTGTCTAAGAAGGATTCTCAGAATTCACTGGCCGGACAAAATCAGCAACCGGAACTGTGGCAGCGGACAAAACAGAAGCCCACTGAGGAAGAGCTTATTCAAAAACGTTGGAGTTGGATCGGTAATACACTAAGAAAACCTGCTTCTAATACAACAAGGCAAGCCCTGAAATGGAACCCACAAGGTAAGTGGAAAAGAGGCCATTCAAGAAACTCTTGGCACCGAGAATTGGATGCAGACTTCAAGAGAATTGGCCATGAATGGAAGATTCTGGAGAAACTGGCCTAGTATAGAGATGCCTGGAGGTCTCTTGTAGGTGACCTATGTCCTAGGAGGAAGTGCAGACCCCGACGATGTTCGGTCGATGTCCGTCATGGACGAGAAGGCTCAACGATCAACGCAGATGAGGCGAATCAGACGCGAGGTTATTTTCCTTATGTAATTTGGGGTTGGGGGGGGGGTAATTTTTGGGCAACTGCAGAGATTTTATCGGGATAGCTGCGTCAAATGCAAGACCCACAGAATTAGCCACAAGGACGTCTTTGTTATACCATCAAAATAAATTAGATCATTGCTTGAATTGTTATTCACAGTTTAAAGAAAAGGCGTATAAAATATGAATGCCTACAATTGTTTAAGAAAGAGTTTCGAATTCTCAGATGCGACCCATGGATATAAAAATAAGGATTTTTTTTTGGCGGGGGGGGGGGGGGGG
>MUZC01000155.1:0-47328 GCA_002072015.1 Radix auricularia
CACCCACAACCATCTACAACACTTCTACCACCCACAACCATCTACAACACTTCTACCACCCACAACCACCTCCTCCACCTACAACACTTCTACCAACCAAAACCATATCCACCACCTACAACATCCCCAAATCCTGTCATATTCTCTGTGTCAATAGCTTTTGTGATCACATAACTTGTTAGGTTGACACATGTTGTGAGCCTGGTGACCAGACCAACAATTGTAAATAATGTTAGTACACACCAATCTAAAGGCGCCAAATTCGCTTCAAATATGGCCCATTATAAAGAGGAATTATTTGTCTACGTGCTGGAAGATGGAGCAAAAAATGTGTGCAGTTGATAATACATGAAATCGGTCATTGAGGCTCATGGTGCACAGACGGGGGCACAGGAAAAGGTTAATTGAGTGGCGTGGTTGAAAATTATGTTAGAGAGGCAAAGTTACATTTTGTAAGATAGAATAAAGATAAATTATATACTTTAAGATTGGAAATGCAGGCAAATTAACTCATAAGTCGATGATATTTTATATATTTAGAGGTGAAATACTAGCTAATTACCTTAAAAAGCAATGGTACTTTTAATGCTAAAACTGTTGGTATTAAACTAGTGGAAAACGCTAAGTGGCTAAATACAAAGATACTAAATGTTGAGATGTAGCTTAAAATGTGATTTTCATGTAATTAAATGACAAGCTCAACACAAAACTGTATCAAAATGTAGTAGCAATTTGGTCAATTTATTATTTTCCCATTGTTTTAAAACCATTACCACATTTCAACACTTGCAAATTTCTCCCAACATATACTCTGTTACAGTTGACGAATCCACTTGTGAAGTTTTAAAAATCTCGAAGCTCTGATGCGACTCTTGGTATCAGCTTTGCTTTTGTTACCATAGTGATCGTCCTCTTTGCCATTGTTGTTAACGTGTACAGAACAAATCGGAAGTTGTCGACAGACTTTACCGGCTTGACCACTGTACTGTGCCCAGAAGTTCTGTCAATAAACAAAGTCCCGAATGTGCCGGACAAAATGGTGAACAATGGAAATCAAAGGTTGATGAACTAGATTGTTTAACCGCGGAGTTTGCACTTGATAATTCCAGAAGTTTCTTTGAGGACATTAAATTGGTTTTTTCAACACCTTATATAACTCTGTATTAAGATTTCACAGCATTTTCCTTCCTAACATAACATGACCCTTTGTAAGTGAAATTATTAACATCATAAAATTTTTCAATCATACAATTAATTATTTATTAACTCTTCAGTCATCAATTCTTCAATCACCAACTATTCAATCATAAACTTTTCAATCCTCAAATCTTCAATCATAAAATCTTCAATAATCAACTTTTTAGTCATCAACTTTTCAGTCATCAACACTTTAATTATTAACTTTTCATTCATCAACTCTTCAAACATGAACACTTCAAACATTAACTCTTCAATCACCTAGTATTCAATCATCAATTATTCAAGCATCAACTCCTTTAATCATCAAATCTACAATCATCAAATAATAAAAAATCTATTCTTCAAGCATCAGGTCTTTAATCATCAAATTTTCAATCATCTACATTTCAATCATAGTATCTTGCATCATAAACTCTTCAATCATTAACTCATCAATCATCAACTCTTCACACATGAACTCTTCAAGAGCAAGATACCCAATATTATTCCACTGTATTCGATTGCTCTTTATATATTTCACATAATCATCAAACAAGTCCAGTCGAGAGATATGTGACGATGAAGATTAAAAAAAGAAGATATTGTAGAATCTTTCAAATATTTCGTTGGAGTAAAATCTATCTAGTTATATTTCTGAAATTTTTTTTAAAAAAATTACGATTTTTAAAATAATCGTAAGATCTTTATGGCTGGAAAGTATACAGACGTTTAAGAAAGACGCAATTTAAAAAAATCTCCCTAACCAATCTCGTTGAAAATGCTCATTAAATCTAATCTGTTTACATGACAATCGAATTGAAAAAAGTTATCTATGTTAGTATTCTGGAACGTTGTAACACATTTTTATTCGTGCCCCTATACCATTTGGAATATATAATTACTTTACAATCAATGCTTCAGAATACAAAATATTGAATATATCATAAAGCAATTTTGAGATTATTTTGAAAGCTTTCGAAAAAAACTGACAGAGGCAGAAAAAAAGCTCATCAGACGACCAGACATCGGAAATTTGCGATTCACTATAATTTCTTTTGATTTTGGAAGCTACGTCAAAAATGCCAGAAATCAGTTACAAATGTATAGTGATAGACAAAAAATGCTACGCAGAAGTTGCTTACAGAGAAACTAATGGAATACTTAAGGATGCTTTGGCTTTTAATAAAATTTTTATGTGGAGCCCTCATCCTTTTAATCGATTCTTAAAGTCAAAGTACCAGAGAGCCAATTTTTGGTAATCCAAATATGTATCGTAGTTATTTAGAAAAAAACAATTGAGAAGAAAGTTTTATTATTCATAAGATGAGATTACTGTACAATTGTATGTGATATTTTGGCTGGTATGTAGACTTTATAAAACAGGTACGATTTTCGTACACCAGGCAATCTTCTGGTCTTTGAAATGTTGCCTTCTAACTAGAGTATTCTAATGACATTGTCAAGCAAAGACTATTAACCCACAGGGTAAAAAATATGAAAAAATTAATGAATTCAAGACCAGTTGATTTAAAACGTTTATTAAGATATCAAGCCTCGATTTTACTTTGTATAAAATAATATAATTAATTTGAATATTGCTTATAGTTTTTTTTTTTTTTTTTGTAATGTAAGGTTTAAAAATATGTTTTCTTAAAATTAAGTTAATGAAAAATGTATTACGATCAATAATGATTTCACCAAAATTGTCTAATGTATTGCTATTTCAATTTTGGCTATTTAGCATGGCAATGCTGAATACATTGATACACAAAATATATATTGTCATCGAGAAAAACAAAAATTTTCATTTTTATTAAAGAAAGAAAGCTTTTGTCTTCCACTCTAACATAAACATTTTAGTGTCATGATTATTTTCTAATAAAAACTATCTTTACTTATGGTGATATAGTGTTAACATATATTTGGGGGCTTTGCGGCGATCTAAACTATATAGACTCGTAAGCTTTGCCGTGGTGGCGCCAAAGTGATACTATGTTGATAGCGAGTCACAGTAGGGAAATTCCACACCTCCCTTGGGAGGCACACTTTAGTGGGAGGCGTTTTCGGCCCAGTGCCCTGGACGCCCAGGTGGCCGCTTGTAGCAGCGACCGCTCCGGGGGGCTTCTCAGTCTTTACGTCCCTTAGGGGGCCAGAGGGCTGAGGGGGTTTTCCGGGAAGCCCCATGAAGAGCGCAGGCTCGGGACTGCTGATTTTCTTCCACATGTAGGATTTGGGGGCAGGGTTGGGAGGGTACAGCAAATTTTGTATCTGCCCCGGGGGGCACGCCACACCGCTGCACACACACACACACACACACACACACACACATACATACACACATGTTTACTTAGGGACAACAAAATGCAAAATTACCTAATAAACTAAATGAAAAATATATTCAATAAAAAATAAGTATGTGAACATTACAAAAAAGACAGGTAGTCCACTGTTATCAACACAAATTTAGAGAATAAATCGCTGTCATGTAAAGGGATTTCTGCACGTGAATTAATGGGAATAAAAAATAAAAATGTAAAGCAAATAGTTTACAACATGTTTTTAGGATTACATTTAAATTTGTCAAACTAACTTTTTTGAGTGCTTACCTCAATTTTGTTAGCAAGTATCTCCATATAGGTGGGATATTATGCTGACGAACAATTGGATGCTTGTAAATCTTTAATCTTATGTTAGTTTTAGTTTTATTATTAAAATACATCAATGTCTAAGTTATCACATAATATAAACATCGTTGAAGAAAACATGTATCATGTTTTATTAGGCTTAAGACCCCCCTCCTAAAAAAAGTTCCAATGGATGGCTTTAGGCATAGGCAAACTAGGTAGTCACCTATGGCCAGCGTATAGTCTCATAATACGTGGGGGGGGGGGCATCCCTTTAGAATATTTCCATATTTATTATTTATTTTTCTGTTTCATTTAGAGCCACCAAATTTACTTCGCCTAGGGCCTTCAAATTCAATTAAGCTGACCGGGCATCTCGAAACATTGTCAGAAATAAATTGTTCGTTTGAGGGGGGAGGGAAGACTTAATAGTTGTACGCAGGCCCTAATTTCGACAGGAAGAAAATATAACTGAATGTGAAACAAAGTTAAAAGTAGGGCTGTGGAATTTAATGATTAATTAGAAACTCGATTAATCGTTACAATTTTTTTACGAGTAAATTATTTTTAACGATTATTCGACCCATCAATTACAATATTATGACAGTGAACAATAATTTTAATTTGTTTTATATAGCTAGCGATAAATAATAAATATCCTAACGATTACATGAACATTTTGGTTTTAAGCTATGGACTAACGGGAATGTTCAAAAAGTTGATAAGGTTTGCCTACCATGGCTCTATCACTTCGAATACTGACCAAACAAAATGAAAAGCGTATTAAGCTAATGACAGTAATGGAGTCTGACCTAGAAAATGACAAAAACTCCATTGCTTAATTACTGCGTTACAAAATAAAGGTGAAAATTCATGAATCCATTAACCCTCTATAGTGCTGGGAACTATATACACAACGATATCCCATAATGTCATTCCTTGACAAAGACCATATATCCAGGCAGCCCCTACTAATAAGTATTCAGATTGAAATAAAACAATGATTATATAATAAGTATGAAATTGCAATAAATTTCAATGAATTAAAAGCCCATGGCAATTGTCATAATATTGAATATACAGCACCCATATTTACACAAGCCAAAACCTACAGTACAGCTTTGCTAGGCACTACCCCGCAGAGTACGTAGTAAACAATGAAACGTTTTTCAGTTGCCTTACATAATTATTATAATATATTTTATTTCAAGTCCTGCTAAAAAACCTATATGACTTGTAAATATTTCTTGACTTATTATGGAACAATTTTTTTTTCTATTCATGCCTTCTATTTAATTATATTTTGAATTAATTTACTTCCTGTTCACAATTGTGTTTCATCTGCTTAGTCTTTTGACTTTGGTCAGGACCGTAAACTTCACAATAGTGTCAATTTAAAATCCTGAACAAGTTTTAAAATAAGGGTAATAAAAAGTTTGTAAAGGTTTTGGAAATATGGGCCAATTGTTGTTATAATTTTGACGAATTTTGGAAAAAGCGCTCCAATAAAAATAGATGTATCAAAAATCAATGTAAAAGAGGTTTTTTTTTTATTATTATTATTATTTTTTTTTTGCATTACTTTATAATTTAAATAAAGAGATTATCGAGAGACGAAGACGATATATTAGTTATACACTATGAATATCTTTTTCATAACAACAAAATGTCTATCTATTATATCTGACCTATTATAGTGCAACCTTTTAACGACAAGTAGCAAGCTTTCTGAGTCAATCGACCAATCAGATTGCAAGAAAAGGTAGTGCACACCGTGGGGGGTCATAGAGACCAACAATTCGTTGAATTTCGGACAATTACTATGTTCTTTAAGAACAACAAAATAAAATGTATTTCGTTGTGTAGTGGTTTATACATTGGCATAACACGTGGAGGTCGCAGGTTCAATCCCAAGCTAAGACATTAATTTTTAAAAATGGTTGTGTTTGTGCCGGTTCAATTCCCACTTTCTTTTCGATCATGACATCACAACACAATAAACAAGCACAAGACGAGTGGAGATAAGCTTGACGAATGACTTTTGTCAGGTTATGCAAATTAGTTTATGGTTGCCAAGCTAGGGTGGTACAGGGTGGGGGATGGCAAGTGGCTAACCACAGTGCACATGTTTTCAGATCAACAATGCGTCGCAGCTTTCCTCGCATCTAAGATTCATTCATTTTGTTTTATGTCATTGTGATGTAGTTTGTGTCCGTTCACCCCCACCACTTTCTTTGCACTATGAGCAAATCTGCGGCGTATGCTACGCCGCGGGCATCTAGTTATTTATACTAACTTGAAATCTTTTTCACATAAAGATTTAGACGATTGAATTTTAATCCTAAATGTTATTTTCTTGAAAAAAAGCTTAAGAACTGAAATGTCACTCATTTAAAACATGAAACTAAATATTAGACATGCTAAATGTCCCACGCCCATCCTCAAAATTATTGCAAGCTACGAATAGTAACGTCACTTTTCTTCTAACACGTAACTCCTCACATTCACCTACTAAACGCTAACACGTTTACAACTATCTGTTTACACCGAATCCCTCTAATCTAGCCCCTAACACCCTCACAACTACCCTAAATCTTCAAAATTTTATGCTAGAAATATTAGCTTTATATTTAAAATTATACACAAATTTCTATCAACGTTCCCACTTAAGTCTGTTGATGTTCAAATACATTGGAATCTAAATGAAATATTACCGACTAAACCCGTTATCAAATCTTTTTTTTCTAAAAGTTTTTTTGAATTATCCGAAGCAATCACATTTTCTCGACAGATGACTCACAAACTTGCTCTTACCACCCAACCAACCCCATCCCCTGCTACACTCACTCACGTATACATATATCAGCATATAATGCTGAAAAAAATGTACTTGATGTGTCTGTAAAAAGATAATCTTTAAAATGACATTTCCTGTTGTCCACTTGGGATTTGAACACATAGCAAACTTGCTGCTTAGTCACCTTCAAGCCCCTCGTCGTAGTTTGATAGTATCAAGTGAAGTAAATAAGTGAAATAAAAATTAAGATTAAAAAACAAATTTACGAGCATTTTGCGATAAAAATTGGATTCGTTTTAAGTTTCAAGAATTTATAATGAGCCCTTTTTCGATTTCGACGATTTGCTAGCAGACGTTAAATGTTCTATCGCTATGTGGCGCTGTGTGCCTCGTTTTGATTGGTTGCAACTTTTTCTTTTGATGGGAATAAACCAATTAGTGACAGATTTGAATCGTTATTAAGGCTGGAACATATGCAGATTGGAAAATTTTCAATAGCTTTATTTAAAATAAACATTTTAAAGAGCTGGAAACATTTGAAACATTTCAAAGCTTTTTGCACGTCCCGGACTTTTCAAAAATCCAACACAAATCAACAATTGTTGTAAGTAAATCCAAAATGTGTAATCTTCTTATTAATTATCTTATCTTATATGTTACAGCCGCTCCTTCTGTACAGAAGATTGTTGCGTCCTACGTATTTCTATGGTTTGTTTTTAGTCATGTATTCTTACTAGAGTTTTAAATGATGATAAAGTGTTGGCTTTCCTGGTTTCTTCAGGCAACCCACTACACGCCCGAATAACGGACGGAAAGAAAGAAAACGTGTACGTGTTTGTTCTTGCATATGGAATAAGAAAGGTGTTTTTATCTTTATGTCTATTTGAAGGTTGTATCAAGTTATCTTGTGGTGTGTTTCTAAATTAGAATTAATTGCCTTATGTATAATTACTAATTTACTCTTGGTTCTTCTATCCTCTAGTGTTTCAAGGTTTAATGATTTAACTAATGGTGTTACTCTTGTCAGTTTTGAATATTCTCCAGTAATGAATCTGGCAGCTCTTTTTTGGATTTGTTCTAACTTATCAATATTTTCTTCGATGGATGGGTCCTATACAGAAGATGCATATTCTAGTATAGGTCTCACCAGGGTGAGGTAGCATTTTAGTTTTATATCTTTGTTACATTTGTAAAAGTTTATTTTTATAAAGCCTAAGGTTTTGTTTGATTTTTTAATAACTTCATTGACATGAGGATTCCAAGATAGTGTCTCATTTATTATGACTCCTAAGTATTTTGCATCTTTAGTTTGGATTAGTACTTTTCCTTGAATGAAGTATTTTGAATTTATTTGTTTCTTTTTCTTTGTTACTCTTAACAGTTGACATTTTTCTGGGTGGCAGGACATACTCCAGTTAGGTTCCCATTTTATTAATTCATCTAAGTCTTTTTGTAAAATTTTCATATCTTGTTCTGACTTGATCGTTCCATAGATTATACAATCATCAGCAAATAACCTAATTACTGTATGCTTGATCCTTTTAATACATTAATCTGAATAACTGATTCTTTTAATCAATTAAACTGATTACATAATAATTATAATAATTTAATCTGAATACTTTTTCTTATAATCCATAAATCGGAATACTGGCTCATTTTAATAATTTTATTTACTTGCTCGTTTCATCTATTATTCTGATTATATTTTTCTTCTAATCCATTAATTTGTATACTTATAATAGCTTTCTTAATGTATGTATTTGGCATATTGTTATTTTTAATAAAAAATGAATGAGAGAAAGATTTTTAGAAGAAAAAACAACAACTAAAATATGGGGAAGATCATATCCCATTTTTTAAAAATCCTTTTTATTAACTTGTGGTATCTAAGCCGTACGACCGACTGACTGTACGACCGACCGACCCTGCCGAAAAAAAATTGGATCGATTTTTAAGCCACTTTCTCGTAAGCTAGCGAGCTGAAATTTTGCAGGCAGGCCCATGTCAATGATAAAAATCACGTATCTAAATTTCAAATCGGTTGAATGGACAGTAACTGAATTATTGAATTTTTAATTTATTTTATTTATCTCTTTATATCATGTTTATTTTTTGAGATAGAGTGTTGTGGTGCGTAATATGTTCAACAACCTTTCATGTCGCGCAATAAGGTGCGCATTACATTGACATTACTTTTTAAAAATAAATTCACGATTGGTGCGCATTATATTAAACACGTTTTACGAGACAAAACTAGATTTTGGTATTTTCGGACTGTTATGCCCGACGCATTATAATGAACATCCTTATAGAATCTAGTTATTTCTGGTATATAAAGATTTAATTTAAAATATTATACAAATTATAACTGTATAAATAATTTTATCAATCGTAATATGTCACATTCTCTCATACTCTCTCTATCTTTCTCTCTCTATTTCACTCTTTCTATCCGTCAACTTATCACCATATAGGATTGCCAATTTCTACGTCTGTTTCTATTAAAAATAAACTCTCAAAGTCTCTCTTTCCGAACGCTTACACCACATTTTCGTCATTGATTTTTCTATGATAATTAAAAGCTGTCTTCTTATTGTTACCTATGTTTGTAGGACGTGTCTAGTGACTAATGCTGAAGATGACTTTTAGGAAACCCATCAACCTGTGGTGGCTTTGTTTGTTACTTCGCTTCCCGTCTGACGGTAGGTACATCAACTTTTCAATCATTAACTCCTCACACATCAACTCTTCGATCTTGAGCTCTTCATTGATCAATTTTTCAATCAAACGCTTCAATCAGCAACTGTTTAATCACCAACTCATAATTCATCAACTCTTCAATCATCAACTCTTCAATCATCAACTCTACTTCTCGTCATACCAATCGATCCCACTGATATTGTAACTCACCAATGTCTTGTATTATGAACGACTCTAAGAAACGTTCTTTGACCCTCAATAAAATATTTTAGAATAATGTTTACCCATAAGCAACAAGACAACTATTTATAAAGGTATTACATAACTCAAACGCTATAGCTTAAAGTCACTTATTGTCACGGCCGAGGTACCATTTTATGTCACTTGGTGACCACTTCCTCGTGATTGACCCATTTGTGCGTGTCTTTGTGGGCTAGTCAAACAGTCTTCTCTCTCACAAAATAATTCACTTCAGCAAACAAATCCAGGAAATATGTTCTTTAATAATGCAATAACGAATATGTACACTTATTTTATAATGCAATAACAAATATGTACACTTATTTTATAATATGCTACAATGTTCCTATAGATTCCACTAGCCTCATCTCTCTCTCTCTCTCAACTTCTAACTGCACAGCTCGAATCATGTTCCGTATTTTTTCTACCAGCGACCACACACTCTCTGGCCTATACACTGGCCTTCCTTTTGACCCTAACACGCCACCGCATTGCTTTCATAACACTCCTTTCACGTGGCACTTATTCAAGCAGACGATTGGACATACTTAAAACTGCGTTGACGATTTGGGAGAGGGAAATATGGGCAAACGATTCCACGAAAAGATTTATGCAGGCGGCCAAAGATTTTCCACTTCATGGACAGACGGAGGCTAAAATCGTAAAGGCTGAAATCTTGTAGACTAAATTATTAGAGACTGGAATCTTAAAAGCTAACTTCCAAGAGGATATAATCTTAAGGATTGGATTTCTAAAGACTAGAATTCTTAAGAGTCTGGAATATTGAAAACTTGATATTGAAATGCAGTATTATTGCAGAATTGAATGTTAAAAGCTTGAAAGCTGGAACAGATACTATTTTAAGCAAAAGTCTCTTGAAGAAATATTCATTAAACAATTTGAACAATGTGATATTATGTCTATCCCATCAGCTCTCTGTTGTGACGACGGTTTCTTTGGCAGTAGATGTCAGTTCAAGTGTCACTGCAGGGACGGATGTGACACGACTGGAGCGTGTGTTGGCAATTCACCGTGTGTGAAAAGATGGTTTGGTCCTTGGTGCCAGTACTGTAAGTTGTTTAAGTGGAGGTGAAGCGTAATTGTTTTTGAGATTTACATAATTCGTACGACTGGAATATTTATTAACACAAACAGAAGTCGAAATGTTAAAAATGGAAATATTTATGAGTATTATCAGTGAATGTTTCAAGCAGTTACGTTGTTTTCGTACATATTCAACCAACATATTAATATTTAATCGATACCAAAGGATACCTATTACGCTTTTTTTTACACGTTCACACTCGGTGTGCAAGTGTGACAAAAATAAACATACAACAACTTCTAACACACTGTGACCAGTGGCGTATCTAGGCTAGATCCCGCCGTGGCTGTTTCATACATTTTATAACAAACTAACCTCTTTTCAGTAATCTAAAACTACCAAACTTAAATGTAGAAAAAAATGTTAACACACTGTAGAATCTACCCACTCAAATATTTTCAGCAACAATCTCATACCCTACGTGACTGACAGGTTCCATGTATGTTTAAAATGAAATAGGCGTGGTAGAGATGAGTCTGAGCAAATGTCAGACAACACGCTTTAATTAGTATCCTTTAGCCTTCAGTTTGCACTGTTTTCAAATGTCAACAAATAAAATACTTAACATTTGTGACAAACAAACTAAAACTTTGAAATTACTGATAAGCTGATTAGGTTACATTATAAATCAAAGCATCAAACTCCATGTTCTTGGGTTGGATTTAGATGGGGGAAAGAAGCGAATAAAAACACGTGAGAGTACGCATTTGCGCCATATTTTTGTAAAATGTATTTTAAGTTTTATGATGTCCCATTATCAGCTGTTTTGTTCTAGAGGTTTCTGCGACCCTAATTTCAGGGGTGTAGCCAGGATTAGTGTGACTAGCGGTACAAACACCCTCGTGCTCCACTTTACCAACCATACCGATCTTTGTATTGTTGATCCTTGTTTTTCTCTCTTCGATCAAGATGACTTTGCTGTCTCTGGGCGAGTATTTTGGAGAGAGAATACATCCGTAGTGATAAGTGAGCTGACAGACGGCAATGACTCCACGTGCATTAGAGATTCCAATGACGGACATTACCAGGTATGTGTGAAAGGTCAAAAGTCTAACATGCCGCATGAAATGTCGCAGATTCTATCCGATTTATTCCATCTTTCTTTTAAAATTTCTATAAGTCTAATTAAATTTTATGTCTTATGATTTTGGAATTGATAGAGCATTTTCTTAGTGATTAGTTTACACTTTAAAATATGTCACATTACTCAATTTTAAATGTTACATCCGAATATAGATGATATTGTATCATTTAATTACGTTCGTCCCGTAACATTGTCTTCTAGATAGAAATAAAATTGAAGGAAGAATACCAGTTTACTTGGATCAGAATCAATGGAATTCTTGGTAAGTTAGTTTGTGAAGTTATAAGATTTATGGGAATGCTGTGTAAGTTGGTTTGTAAAGTTATAATATTTAAATGAGTTCTGGATAATTGGTTTGTGAAGTTGCAAGATTTAGGGAAAATTCTGTATCAGTTGGTTTGTGAAGTTACAATATTTAATAGAATTCTTGGTAAGTTCTTCTTATCTTGTCTTATCTGTTATAGACGCTTCTCCTATACCGAAGATTATTGCATTACTACGATTATCTTTTGCTTGTGTTTAGTCCTGCATTCCTAATAAAGTTTTAAATGTTGATAAAGTGTTTGCTCTCAGTGTTTCTTTATCGAAACCAATCCCAGCCCGAATTCCAGGCGAGAAGAACAAAAACATATAAAAGTTCGTTCTTGAATACGGCATAAGAAATGTGTTTTTAAATACTTTATATTAAATTGTGGTTTCTGAGCCGTTCGTGCTTGCTTGAAGAGAAAACTTTGGATCGATATTTAACCCTGTTCCTTGTAAGCTTACGAACAGAATTTTCGCTGGCAGGCTCGTGCCAATTATAAAAAATAGGTATCAAAGTTTCAGTTAATTCGAATATAATGTAATTGAATTATTTAATCTTAAAATTATTTCATGTATTTCTAAGTATCACGTTAATTTTGTATATAGAGTGTCGTGGTGCGAATTATATTCCTGTCGCGCAATGTGGTGCGCGTTATATTGACAATACTTTTAAAAAATATTTTCACGATCGGTGAACATTATATTAAACACGAGCTAAATGCACGTGCTATGCTACGGGGTGAGCATAAGAAAGATAAATATATTTCGTTTTTGAGTCTTAAATTCCCTTAAAAATTTAGTGATGAGTATAAACACATCGTTAATTTTTTTTAGCTATAATTTAAAAAAAACAAACAACTTCTCCATAAAAATCACAAATGTGTGCCGAGAAAATAGAAATAATGATGAATTTAAAAATACCTATTAAATTTCTTCTTTAATAACGCATGCTTATCTCTGTATAATCTACCAGAAAAACAAAGGTCCAAAACAGTTACAAACGGTTACAAAACTCTGATTGGCAAGGCTTAATTTATATTCAAATGAATCATAAAATGAAAGCAATATCTATCCATATGATTCCATTGGATATAGGAAAAAGCGATCCAAAAACACCGATTCATTTTTATAGCCGAAGCAGGAGGATAGTTCAAGGCGAATGAACCATTCTTTATACCGATAATTTTGCGAATATTTAGTCTTGTGGAGCGTGCAAATTATGGTTTATTTGTTTAGAAGACACATTTACTTTTAACATGAATAATAACATAAAAAGAATGTTGCATTTTAAAGAAATTACTAAGAGATTGATCTTCTAATAAATTTTATGTAATTCACAATGGCTTCCCGCTCTTTTTTATAATAGTAACAATATACTAATTTTGCAGATACTTGTAACTCTTAGATAAATGGATTATTTTTCTTTGTATTTACATCACAGCTTTTTTTTAAAAAATTATTATCATTGTTATTTTTATTTATTTTTTTGCATTGTATGTTTTTTTCATTTTTAAAACGACTAATTTTTATGGTCTTAATACATAAAATTTTAATATGTGAATACATAAATTTTTAAGATTTAGGAATTTGATTTGAAATCAGAATGGTTAAAAAAAAAACAATTAACAAAAATAAGTTTATTCAGTTTAAAAGAAAACTGTCATTTAGTGAACCAGGTGCTCTGCCTTTGACATCAGTCTTTATGCTAATTTTTATTCCTGTTGTATAATAATGATATAATAAAATCAAAACACCTATCACAAAAAGAATTGTTTATTTTGTATTTTTTCGACAGAACACAAAATCTCTGATGCTAGATCTATACTAAGAAAACGGAAAGCCCTGACTGATTCACTCACTCATAACTAATTCTCCAATTTCCCGTGTAGGTAGAAGCATGAAACTGTGGGAAGTTGTTGGTTACCTTCTCACGACGAAAATTGGTGAAAAAGAATTTTTAAAATCTCGCTCATGTGGGTCCGGGGCCCAAAAACATGTTTTCCTTATTTTTTTCCTAATATGAGCTAATTGAAAATCACTAATTCTCTATTTCCCGTATAGGTAGAAGCATGAAACTTTGGAAATATTTTGAGTACACGCTCCCAACAAAAATTGTGAAAAAAGAATGTTAAAATTCCCTCTCATGGGGGACCGGGGGCCCAAATAAAGCTTTTTTTATATTAAAAACCGACTCATCACTATCTTTCTAAATTCCCGTGTAGGTAGAAGCATGAAACTTAAGGAAATGGTTGGGTACACTCTCACTACGAAAATTGGCGAAAAAGAATTTAAAAAATCTCGCTCATGTCCGGCCGGGGGCCCAAAAACATTTTTTCCCTTATATTAGCTCTATAAAAAATGAAAATCACCAATTTTCCTATTTTCCGTTTAGGCAGAAGCATGAAAATTTGGACACTTTCTGCGTACTTGCTCTCCAGGATATTTGAAAAAAAAAGTTAAACTTCCCACTCATGGGGGTTGGGGCCCCCGAAAACGTTTTTTCCTTATATGCGCCATATAAAAATTGGAAATCGCTCATTCTCCATTCCCCGAATAGGCAAACGCATGAAACTTTGGGTGTTAGTTAAATACACTTCCACGATGGTAGTAGGTGAACAATTGTTTAAAACATTCCTTACTGTGGGCTGGGGGCCCAAATGTATTTTTTCCTAATATTAACTATATAAAAAGTAAAAATCACCAATGCTCCCATTCCCCATGTAGGTAGAAACATAAATGTTTTGGAAGTTGTTGGGTACCCGCTAACAACGAAAATTGGCGAAAAGAATTTTAAAAATCTCCCTCATCTGAGGTCGGGGACACAAAAAGTGTATTTCTTGTATGGGATCTATGAATATGAAAATCACCAATTTTCCTATACCCCGTGTAGGTAGCAGCATGAAACTTTGGGAAGTTGTTGGGTACCAAACTAACCACGAAAATTCGCGAAAAAGAATTTTAAAAATCTCACTTATGTGGTGCCGGAGGAGCCAAAATCTGTTTTTTCCTACATAACTAATTCTCCAACTTTACGTGTAAATAGAAAACATGAAACTTTTGGAAGTTGTTTGGTACCCTCCATTTACGAAAACTGGCGAAATTTTTTCTTAAAATCTCGCTCATGTTGGGCCGGGGGCCAAAAAAGATTTTTTCCTTACATCGGCGCTATAAAAAGTGAAAATAACTAATTTTCCTATTTCCCGGGCAGGTAGAAGCATGAAACTTTGGACATTTTTTGAGTACATGCTCTCGACGATAATTTGAAAAAAAAGTTAAATTACCCACTCATGGGGGCCGGGGCCCAAAAAATATTTTTTCCTAATATGTGCTATATAAAAATTGAAAATCACTAATTCTCCTATTTCCCGAATAGACAAACGCATGAAATTTTGGGGAGTTTGTTAAATACACTTTCTGGATGGTAGTAGGTCAACTGAACAATTATTTACACTATCCCTTACTGTGGGCTGGGAGCCCAAAGGAATTTGTTTCTGATATTAACTATATAAAAAGTAAAAATCACTAATTCTCCCATTCCCCATGTAGGTAGAAGCATAAAACTTTTAAAAGTTGTTGGGTACTCTCTCATGACGAAAATTGGCGTAATATAATTTTTAAATTGACTCTCATTGGGGCCTGGGGCACAAAAACGTGTTTTTTTCTAATATGTGCTATATACAAATTGAAAAGAAATATTTTTCCTATTTTCCAAATAGTTAAACGCATGAAACGTTGGGGGTTTGTTAAATACACTTTCACGATTGCAGCAGGGGAAAAAATATTTAAAATATTCCTTGCTGGGCGCGGGGTTCCAAATAATTTTTTTTTATACACCCACTCACTCACTCATTAATTCTCCAACTTCCCGCAGCAAAGCGCGGGGAAATAGCTAGTCCTATATATAAAACGTAATACCCGTGATATTTCTTGACACTGGATATAGTTAAGTTTTAAAGAACAGTATAGTTTATACTCGAAGCAAATGCCGTGCAACCGCATTGTGCTAGAAATGTACCCAAGTCTCTATATAAATGTTTCATTATTCGTTACCTCTTAAAAATCTGTTCTTAGGATTACAATTTTTTTGTGTGGATAAGCTCTTCAAAACATTCGTTCTATTTCCAGGCAAGTATGCCCAAAGTGAAATAAACAGGATAGTTTTTACATCTTTAAAATATATTATAAGAATAATGATGCTAATTGAAGGTAATTATGGAGTTTATTTGTTTTTAAGAAACACTTTGAAACGCAAGGTTTGGGCTTAAAGATTACCCTGCTAGTTTAGTTTAAGTTGTCCAAAATGTATGTAACGGTTACCATAGTATATATGCCGTCTAGGATATTATTGACTCTAGCCCACATCAATGAAACGTACTTTCAAATATAAAAATAACCGTTTCATTTATTTGCTACACTCTACGCCATGCATATAATTCCTACATTTAGTTCATTTACGACTCTAACAGTCCCAATTTTTTTTTTAATTTTTAATATTCCTTTTGGTCAGTTTATAGAGCAATCTTTCCTAAAATAAATCACGTATATTATTAACGCAGATGAGTTAAATCAAACTTCAACCTCACAAACACTTTCCTTTTTTACGTCACTAATCCGTTGATTCATGCATCACTTACTGTTTTGTGTGCGTTTTCTATAAATATTTTTAACTTTTGTGATTTAATGTTTTTGTTCACTTGCACTTGCATAAAGTTGACTGATTTATCAACACGATTATAGTCTACCAGCTTCCATTATATTGTTTTCTGATGCCAAAATTGATAATATCTTACCATAAAGAAAAAAACTGTCAATACTTGTAAATTCAAAGAAATATGAATTGTTTATGAAGATATATACTGGTGGTCTTGTTAGAGTCACAACATTAGAAAACATAGAAATAACCAAAACACACACAGTCACCCATATACACTTTGGATAATTTGGATGCAAAAAGAATATATCAGTGGCTAGGGAATAGTGTTGTTGCCAAATATTATCAACTCATGCCCCTACAATTAAAAATCACCTTTCAAAGAGTTCACAATATTGCCCTTCTTTATAAAAATAACTATTCCGCTTATTAGCCCCACTCTTACACCAGTGTATTAAACACCTATACATACATACCATTTATTTATTTAATATCCCAGAGCATTTACTTTCAATACACCTTTCCTTGATGTCAGTTCCAAGAGAAATCGATTCAAAACACTCATTTGTATTATGTAAGCACGCAAGGTACAAAAAAAAATCAGGTAAAAAATATGTGCAATTGTTTTTATGTCAAATCACTTGTTTAATGCTTCAAATGCTGTTCCGTGTGCATTTTTCTATTTAGAGATTAAATTTATATAATTTTGATGTTGCTATAAGCCCGTATAAAATGTGCCTCCATCCGATTATAAAGGCTTATATTACAATGTAAAATTGAAATTACGTCTGAATTTTAATCATTTTGTAACATACATTTCTATAGTTTTTTAACAGTGACTAAGAAAAAATTATTTCGACTGAGATTTGGGTGAATCTTTTATTTAAAAATGCAATCAAAAATTTTAGAAAGTTTCCTTTTTCTTTAAAAATAAATATGTCGCGAATTGGCCTCAATCTCCCAAAAAATACATGTTATATTTAGATCTATATCTAATGCAATTTCTTTTTTTAAAAGCGATTGTAGGTTCTTTTAAATTTTCCATTGTGGCGATTCATGACACAAATGGACAAACTAATGCGCCAAGGCTCATTTCTTCTCACATGAAATATAAAGTAAAATTATCTCTGAAAAAATTATTTGAGATTGATCCTCTCATTAACAATTATTTAAGTCTCATTCAATGACTTCCCGTGATATTTTCTTCAAGCACCCACGAAACGCGCATCGGCAGATACTTGAATTTAAAAAAATTGACCGATTTTTTTCTTGATTCAGTACCTAATTTTAACTACACACAAACCATTTTCTTCTAAGAAAGACCTGGAAAATTCTTTTCTATCTTTAATTTCACAATTAGCAGTCTATAAAATCAATCGTTAGTTCACAACTAGTTCAAACAAACACCCACACTCACACACAGTCGTACACACACATATGAACACACTCGTGCACACGCTCTCAAAATCATTGGTCTTTGGACATTGTTCTGTTTTTCCCAATTTAATATAATAAAAGCTTCATGACGTCACATAATTTATTTCCTTACGGCGCGCAACACCACACGCTCTGTTAATCTCAAAACAAAAATCATTATCATTTTACGTCTATATTTTCAATTTAAAAAGAAAAACAAAATCAAGAGCTACCGGGACAGCAGCTTCACACACACTTACGGATGAGCCTTAGCCCATTTTATAATAGACTAGTTCAAAAGCCTGCTGAAGCTGGCAGAACGAAATTCCACAGAAGGGATAACAAAGATATTACAAAATACTGCAATAGAAAAAACCACGTGGCCTTTATTGCCATGAAAATATTACGATATGAACAGAAATAACAAAGAAATGTATGAAATACTGTAATAGAAAATAACATTTGGCCTATATTGCCATGAACACAATACAATATGAAATTAAATAACAAAGAGATGTACGAAATACTGAAATAGAAAAGAACTTTTATCTTTTATTGCCATGAACACAAAACGATATGAACAGCTAAATATGAAATATTTCCTGTACATAACGGAGACAAACACGCATAGGCTGGTGGCCGACGTTAGACTCAACACAAATGTGTGTTTGTGTGTACACAAATGCTGACGTCACAGGTTCGTGCGTTGTTTCGGTAATTGACGTTCTGAGCTAAAACAATGACGTCATATACTATTTTTACGGCAAACATTTTTAATTTATTTATACTAATTTTGCGCGCCTTTTTTGCGCGCCTATCGAGCACCTTTTCGCGCGCCTTTGGACGGGGAGACACACGCATACTTAGGGCGACTATGTATTAGATGAGCTAAATGCCCGTGCTATGCTACGGGGTAACCACAATAGAAATAACTACTTTTTAGCGCATTTTCGAGATGTCGAAATCGCTATTGCACCCGTTTTGTCCGTCCGTCATCACCCTTGATCACAGCATCCATAAGTCCTAGACCCATGATGTATATATGTTTTTTGTATGCCCTGACCTGCCATTTGTGCATCAACACTAAGTTACTCGATCCGTTAAAAAACCCCGTTAAAACTACCAAAAAATATTTCGAATCGAGAGGTAACACTAGCGCAGGGAACGGCCGCCATTGCCGGAAGTTAAATGCATATTCCTTCAGGCATTGAAGAGTGGTGCGAAAGGGTGCAAAAGAATTGGTTGTTTTTTTTTAGTTGACGTCATTAGAATATGTGTAAAAGTTTAGAGAATTTTACGTCATCATTTGTGGTGACTTGTAGTTAGATTAAAGAGAAAATAATTTTTTTTTAAATGTAAAGAAATGACTTTTAAATAACAAAAAAAGTCAGGTATATTCATTACACAAGAAAATTCATAAAAATATGTCTAAAATCTAAACACAATTACTGATAACTACATAATTCTGATGTCTAACATAAGTACTGATACATAATACGAAAATGCGCTAACACGTCCTGAATTCCAATAGGTACCAGGCTTAACATGATTTTTGTTTTTGAGTCTCAAATTCCCCTAAATAAAATTAGTGATGAGTACAAATCTCTCATGGGCAAGACTTAATTTCTTTTCAAATGAATCATTAAAAGAAAGCAATATCTTTCCATATGATTCCTTTGGTTCTTGGAAAACTTCTTTAATAACACATATTCCATTTTATAGTCTAAGCATGAAATTATTTCAAGACGAATAGAATATTTTTTGAGTCAGTTAATATTTGTGAATATTTAGGTTTGGAAAACTTGGAAAATATGGTTTATTTGTTAAAATGACACATTTTCTTTTCACATGAATAATAGCATAAAAACAATGTTCCTTTTAAAATAATGACATAGAGATTATTCTTCTAGTACATTTTAATTTAATTTTTTTTTTAATATATAATTTTAATATTTTTTGCCTCTTAACATCGTGGGAGTGTACTCTACAACTTCCCAAATTTTCAAGCTTCTAGCTACACGGAAGATTGGGGAATTAGTGTAGATTTAGATTTATAAAGCCCATTTTAGGAAAAAAGGTTTTGGGCCCCCGGCCACCCATGAATGGAAATTTTAAAAATGTATATACTTTTTTTCCTTATTACCACAGCGGGCTGTTACTAAAGAACTACAGAAGGCTTTATACTTTTATTTACACAGAAAATGGAAGAAGCAGTGATTTTAAGTTTTTAATTGCTCATTTAATAGAAAAACTACATTTGGGCCTCCGGCATGCAGTAAGTGATAATTTAAATATATATTCACTTGTTACCATCAAGGAAGTGCACTAAAAAACTTCGTAAAGTTTAAGTTCTATATACTCGGCAAAAAAGACAATTAGTGATTTTCAATTTTTACAGATAATGAGAAATAGTTTTTGGTACCCCGGCCCCTAAATAATTTGGAATTTTAAATTTCCTTTTCGTCGTGAGAGGGTACTCAACAACTTCCCATATTTTCTTGCTTCTGCTTACACCGGAAGTTGAAGAATTAGTGATGATTGAGTGAGTGAGTGCATTAAAAACTAAATTTGGGCCCCAGTCCCACAGTAAGGATATTTTAAATATGATTTCAGCTGCTACCATCGTGGAAGTATATTCAACAACTCCCAACGTTGTTCGCCTTTACCTATTAAGGACATAAGAGAATTATAGATTTTCACATTTTTATAGCTCATATAAGAGAAAAAAAAGTTTTCTTGGCCCCGGCCCCCATGAGTGTGTATTTCAAAATTATTTTACCCCAACTTTCGTCGTGAGAGAGTACCTAACCATTTTCCAAAAGTTTCATGCTCCTACCTATACGGAAAATTGGACAATTAGTGATGAATCGGTTTTTAATGTAAGAAAAACTATATTTTGGCCCCCAGCCCCCAAAAAGAGGGAGTTTTAACATTTTCTTAGCAAATATTCGACGGAATATACACGGAGGTGTGTACTCGAAAAATTTCCAGTTTCAATTTTTATATAGCTCATATTAGGAAAAAAAGTTTTTCGGGGCCCCGGGCCCCGTGAGTTGGAAATTTAACTTTTTTTTTTCAAATTATCGTAGGAAACATGTACTCAAAAAATTTCCAAAGTTTCATGCTTCTATCTACATTGGAAATAGGAAAATTGGTAATTGTAAATTTTTATAAGACCCATATAAGGACAAAAATCATTTGGGTTCCCGGCCCCATATGAGCGATATTTTAAAAATTCTTTTTCGCCAGTTTTCGTTGTGATAGGGTACTTAAAAAATTCCCAAAATTTTATGCTCTTCCTACAAGGAAAATTAGAGAATTAATGATGAGTCTGTTTTTAATAAAAGAAAAACTATATTTGGGCTCCCGACCACACATGAGAAGGAGTTTTAACATATTTTTGGCCAATTTTCGCCGGGAGCGTGTATTCAAAACATTTCCAAAGTTTCATGTTTCAACCTATACGGGAAATAGGTGATTTTTAATTTTTATATAGCTCATGGTCGCCATCACTGGTCAACACTGTCGCCAATTTTCGTAGTGTGAGGGTACCCAACATTTTCCCAAAGTTTCATGCTTCTACCTACACGGTGTGAGAATAAGTGATTAATCAGTCATTCAGTTAGCCAGGGCTTTCGTTTTTGTTAGTATAGATGCTTTACTAGACATAACTAGAATTTTGTATTTTCTGATTGTTTTGCCCTGCGTATTATAATGAACATCCTTGTAGCTATTATCGTATATAAAGGATTTACATTAAAAAATTTGGATGTATCCTTATGTCTATCTGAGGTTTGTATTAAGTTATCATTGTGTTGTATTTCTAAATTAGAATTATTCATTTCAAGTATATTTACCATTTTACTTGTGTTTCTTCAATCCTACATTGTTTCAGGGTTTAATGATTTAACTAAATGTTTTATTGTTGTCAGTTTTGAATATTCTCCTGTAATGAATCTGGCTGCTAATTTTTGAATTTGCTATAATTTATCAACGTTTTTTCGCTGATGGGTTTCATACAGAAGATGCATATTCTAGTATAAGTATCACCAAAGTGAGGTCGTTTTTTTAATTTTTATATCTGTATTACATTTGTAAAATCTTCTTTTTATAAAATCTAAGGTTTAGTTTTATTTCTTAATAACTTTGTTGACATGAGGATTCCAATATAGTTTATCATTTGTCATGACTTGTAAATCTTTTGCATCTTTGTAAGGATTAGTTCTTTTTCATGAATTTTGAATTTATTTGTTACTTTTTCTTTGCTACTCTTAACAGTCGACACACTCCAGTAAGTTTCCCATTTTATTGATTTATCTAAGTCTTTTTGTACAATTGTTCTATCTGGTTCTGATTTAATTTTTCTATAGATTATACAATTATCCGCAAATAACCTAAATTGTGTTCCTGTTAAGATGTTGTTGGGTAAATTATTTATATAAATTAAAAATAGTAAGGGGCCTAGCACAGTTCCTTGTGGAACTCCTGACTTAACAAATATTGGTACAGATTTAGATCCGTTAATTATTACATTTTGCTCCCTACCCAAAAGAACTTCTTGGATCCAATTATGTAATGGACCTGGAACTCCAAAGTAGTTAAGTTTTTTAAGTTTACTAAGATGGTGAACTTTGTCAAATGCTTTCGAGAACTCTAGTTGTATTGTATCTATTTGATCATTTTTTGTCTAAACCTGTTGATAGTTCATCTATTAGTTGTTTTGTTAACTTAAAAGTTTTCCTCGAATTCTAGGTAGGTTGTTTTGTGAAGTTACAAGATTTTAAAAAAAATCTTGATTAGTTGAACGCCAAAGAACTGTTTCATATATTTTAATTCTAAATGATCCCTGAATCTTATGAGTAACCATGGTTACCATTACAGGTTGCTATACGAGAATAACCTTTTAAGCTAAGTCACAAAAAAAAAGCTTTCAAGAACCGCACTTAATAAAAATGCCAATGACTACTACCCCCACAAACTCACTTGCAAACGTTTCATTTTTATCTGAACTTTAATGCTCCACCAAGCAGATTTATTATATCGATATTTGGCATTTTAAAAACATAATAAACTACTAACAACCAACGCGTTGTAGCGTAATTAAATCATATTTTGAAATGGCCGTGGAAAAATGAAAGGGGTGAAAAAGTAACTTATTAAACATTAAACAGTAGCATTACATTGAGACGCCAAATTACCACCCACCGACTGAAATTTAAACAACAATGAAGTTATGTAATAGACAGGCTACAAATGATGCCCATGTTCAAATGATCAATGGATCTATGTTACAGACTGGAAATCTGTGTATTTGGATTTCAACACGACTTCCCAGGGTCTGGTAGAGTGCACCAACAAGCGGATAAGAACAGTATCGAACACTACAGCAGACGTATACTGTGACCTCTCTACGAAAGTGGACACCATATTTATCAGTTGGTATTCAAACTATACACTGTGCTCAGTGCACATAAGTGGTGGTAGGTAACATGTTATTGTAAGTCACTCATAGAAAAACTATTACCTTCATTTTTATTAAATTATGAGTAGTTATTTGAAAACCCGAAATATCTGATATTCTTTTCTATAACTCATAGAACCCAACCATTAACTTCAGGTAGAAATGTGGCCATCAAGGAGATAGCCAGACAGTCCACGACTTACGACTACAAGTACACGGCCAACAGGGCGGTGGACGGAATAACAAGCGAGGTATTTAAATATTGTACTTACGCCAGCGGTGACGACCAGCATCCCCAATGGAACTTGTACTTCAGGAGGCCCGTCAACGTTAATTGGGTTCAGATTTACAACAGAGGTAACTGGTTGGCGAGTGGTTGGCTGGGGTACAAAAAGTGGTTGGTATTAACCTGGTTTAGATTTACCAGGGATGTTCCTATAACTGCTGGGTTGTTGGTTGAGATTTTAAAAAATTGATACGCAATAACTATTTTAAAAGTACGTCTTGAAAACAGCTGTATAAAAGACGAGGTTTATTATAATTATTATTATTATTATAATTATCATTATTTAGTAACTTGTGTTCTTTTTCTTCTTGGCTTGCGGAAATGGAAATAAAAATACAATCTTGACGCCAAAGAGCCATAAAGCAGATTAGCACGCATTTGACGTTTCTTTTTTTCTAAGCTGAACAAACAGATTTAATAATTAAAAATTATTATTTATAAACAATTTAATGCGTATAAATCAACATTAACAAAACTAATTAAAATTTTAATTTTGACGAAAATTACATATTGGTCAAATTACATTTGTATTTATTGTCATTTCATGCTAAACTGCTTTGGTCAATTCAACCCACCATGTTAAACTGCTCTGGTCAAATATACCCACTTTGTTAAACTGCTATGTTCAAATCAACGTTCATGTTTACTCTAGTGGTCAAATCACTCCACCATCTTTAAGTGCTCTGGTCAAATCAAACAACCATGTTAAACATCTCTAGTCAAGTCAACCATCCTTGCCGATACTCACCTACTACAGTTTTATTTATCCTACTTAACTGTGGATTAAGATAATTATTTTATTTAGACATGTAAGTGTGGATACATCAATGCATGAGACAAACCCCAAGAATAACACACATTTTTTTAACAATGTCTCACAGATGTCGTTTACCGTTCACACAATCTCAAAGGTTTTACTATTGAAATGTTTAACCAATCATCCTCCGTGTACCGTTACCAGGACACTAACATCGATGTTCAACGAGTTTACACCGTACACAATATGTTAGAAGGAATCTCAAGGATAAGGGTCAAGTCAAGACAGTACATGGACTTGAGTCTTTGCGAGGTTGAGGTCTACGGTGGTAAGTATTAAAGTGTCAAGGTTTTTTTTTTGTATGTGTGTCCATTACGTTTCGTGTGTAGATGTATCCAATTTATTCCATTTTCAGAGTCTATTATGTTAGGTATATTGTTGTGTCTATAAAGCTTTTTTGTTGTTATTTTGCTAGTATGTGCTTTTTTTTACTTTAGGTGTGTAAGTAATATTACGTTTTGTGTTGTACTAATTCATTTGGCTTTTAGTGTCCATTATGTTTTGTGTATAGTTTTTATAAACCGTTGTTTATATTGACTATTACATTTTTTTGTGTTGTATCTATTATTTGTAGTTTTGTCTATTACATTTGGTGGGTATGATGTTAAGGTATGGTGTTAATTTGTTTATATTATGTTTGATGTATTGTGTCTTTTACAATTGGTGTCTTGTTTTTCTTTTATGATTGTTATGTAGTGTCTACAATGGTTTGCGTGTAGTTTCTCTTACTTTTGGTATGTGACGTATATTATATTTGATAGGTTTTGTGTATTACTTTTTATTTAGTTCTGTCTATTTCCTTTGATTTGCATGTGTGTCTTTTATTTTTGGTGTTTTGTGTCTATTACGTTTCGCGTGTAGTTGAAGTTGTGTCTATTACAGAGTTGGTCATACCTGTAGTAAATAAGGACCATATTAAAAAAGAAACAAATAATATTGTTTAGTGTCTCATCGAAGCATTATGGATCTTAATACTTGGCTTTAAAATGTTCCGGTGATGCTTATAAAATAAATTTTTTCTCAAGGCAAAATTTGAAGACCGAAGAACTGCTAGCTGCTAGTGAGCCGCGGTTTGGCCTGCGTTGGTCAATTACGTTTTGTGTTTAATTGTGTGTCTTTTATCGCTTGTGTTAAGTTCTATTTTACGTTTCTTATGTAGTTTTGTATATTATGTTAGATGTTCAATGCAAAAACAGCTGGGAAAAAGCGAGGAGGAAGACCGGTCAACACTGCTCCATCTCATTCGTGTTTGCGACACGCAGAAGGTACTGCCCGTCGAGGATTGGTCTCAACTGCCACACCAAGTGTTGCAAACAATAACGATAAATCTATTAGGGCTGGTATTGATTAAACAAATTCTGTTGGATTAATCAGGGAATAATTAATTGACTGATTCCCGTTAATTATAATTTTATTACAAATATAGAGACCGTTCGTTGCGATTTGTTATTTCGCGAAAATCGGTTAAGTCACGGTAATTTCATGGCTCCCAAATTTTGTGGCCCACAGCAAATTCATTTTGCTATGCAAGAAATAAGGAATAAAACATGTTTGTTTACGTATGCATCTATAAGTAAATAATAATATTACGAGAGAAAGGTATGCAAGTAACAAAAAATATAATAACGTATCAACAAATTTGAAAAAAAAATATTAGAATTTTTTTCTTAAATCATTATTGAATTTTAATCGATCAAATTAAATGTAATCGATTAAACTATTTAAAAATTATTCCACTAATTAACTGCTACTTCCGCAGTATTAATATCTATCGTCTCTAGCAGACGGACAGATGGCACATACACATATATACGTTGCCCCTGTTTGGTTATTTGTGTAGTTCACTTTTACGTTTTGTGTGTCAATTATTTTTTATGTCTAGTTGTGTCTATTAATGTTCTCAAGTCTCTGCTACATTTGGTGAGTAGTGTCCATTATATTAGGTGTAAGTATCTATTACTTTTTTTGTTTAATGACTAATAAGTTTAATGTTCATCGTTTAAGTTTTGTGTGCGGTTTCTGTTAGTTTAGATGTGTAGTTGTGTCTCTCAATTTTGATGTGTTATGTCTAATACAGGGATCGGTGAACATCGGTAAGTCACGCCATTTGGGGTAAAAAAGGTAATTCTTGGGGATAATGAAGACTTATTAAGGACATATAAAATTCATAACATATATTCAAAATATTTCAAGGTTCGTATATGCTTGGAACCGGTTCCATCCAAATCATCCATTCTAAAAATGCGAGTAAACTCTTGGCTATTAAGCTTGATAACACCGCTGTTGTCATTAGTAATGCGTAACTTATGATATGTGTTGTCAAATAATGGAAGAGGAAAAGTTGCTTTGTGCTACTCTCCATTTGTAATGTTAAAAAATGTATGATATTTAATAAAGTTAATGAATACTTTCATGTGGTCAATACAAAATCGGAACACTATATTATTGTGTCTGTTGATGGACTTCCAGCTATTTTGAGTCGTGTATTTGGTTTTCGGCTTTCACCATAAGACAGAGGAATCAAAAAAAAAATAATTTAACCATAGTATGATTTATCTTCAAGCTCCACTTGGAATCATTTAGAGCCTGAACTGGATGATGTAATTCATTATGTTATCAAGATTGTAAATTTCATTAAAAGACATGCACAGCAAACGCTACTGTATCGTGATTTATATATATGATGGTGAGGCTAAATACACGACGAGGTACGGTCGCTTTCACACGGAAATGTTCTGAACATAATGTAGGCTCAGAAAAAGGAATTTCAAAAATTTCTAGCAGGTAAAAAAAAAACAGCAAACAAACAAACAAACAAACCATGCTCTAGCAGATAAGTTTGCGAACTATTATTGGATTGCACATCTCACATACTTAGGTTATATTTTTAAGCATGTAAATGCGTTGAAGAAGGAACTGCAGAGGAAGACTATCAGTATAATCTAAACCAAATGAAAAATTGCAGCATTTGCATTAAAGCTTTCATATTGAAAACAAACAAAATTTTTAAAAAAATTGCAGACTCTTAAAAGTTGGCCTTGTACTTGGAAAATTGGGAAAATATAATTTTTGACGACTTCAAGGATATTGTTATCAGACATCTTACCAAGCTCAAAGAGCAGTTCACTTTTTACTCTCCCGTTATTGGCTTTCTTAATTTCAATTGGATTGTAGATCCCTTTTAATGTGACATTAACGATGTACCTGATTAGCCTCATGGGGTTGGTAGAGTAACTTCTTGAACTTCAGTCTAATAATAAGACACCTATTCAATTTGCCCAACAGAGCAGATCCTACACAATTTTAATGTCAAATGCTGTAAAGGCTTTCAGCATTGCACATGATGAGTTCGAAGCTTTGTTACCCATTTCAGAAAAAAATGTTCCTCTCAAAAAAACAAAGCTACAAAGTCGATTTGCTCTTGAAAACGGCATCTAATTTGCTCTGGCACCAAATTCTAAATTTTGATGCAATTATGTCTCACATAAAGCAACATCTTTTCTCGAATAACAGGAAAGTACAAAGATTGAAAAAGAAAACTCAGTGTTTTGTAATCATAATGTATGATATAAATATTCTATTATATTTATAATTTCAGAGAATTTTTAAAATGACTTTGTGCATGGACGTTATCGCATTATGACAGATTTATCCTTATCATAAATGAGCCAGTGCCATTAGGACAACAACCGTTATGACCATTGTAATCGACAATAAACTTTTGTAATTTTATCAAATAAATTTACCTTGAAATATAAATACCACCGAGTTCTTTTGAGTTAAAATATATACGCATAACCCTTTTCATTTTAAGTTTTAGACACTTTTCAGGCTTGTAAAACTCAAACCAATTGATTTTCAACTGGTACTTAGCCCCAGACTATTTGGAGGGGAGGGGAGGCTTACACCGATCTCCCAACTCTCGTGTCTTGTGGGCCAGACCTTGCACATTCAAAGTAACGTCAACATCAAAAATGTTAGTTTGGGGTAATGGGCGAAACAGATTGCCGACCCCTGGTCTAATTCTTTTACTAAATAACAGTATTTATTACATTCATATTTTTTTAGGGTCGCTTAAGTTGTATTTGTAGATATGTCTAATATGTTTGTAATGATTATAATAGAGTTTTGTGAGTGACGTCTTTAGTGTTCTGTGAGTAATGTCTTTAGTGTTTGGTGAGTAATGTCTTTAGTGTTTGGTGAGTAATGTCTTTAGTGTTTGGTGAGTAATGTCTTTAGTATTTCGTGAGTAATGTCTTTAGTGTTTGGTGAGTAATGTCTTTAGTATTTCGTGAGTAATGTCTTCAGTGTTTGGTGAGTAACGTCTTTTAAATTTGAAGTTAAGTTGGGTCTATTTATTTTCGTTTCATGGTGTGTTTACTTCTGGTTGGTGTCTCTGTGACGTAGGCGTGGTCACGAGTTTTGGTTGCTATAATGTGTTTAGGCGGCTGGGTATCGAAGTCAATAGTGCGCTCGTCTCACAAGCTGAGGGGCGTGGGTTCAAGCCCACGAAAAGCCACTATAAAAATGTTGTGCAATGACTAACGCTTAGAAAGTCCTCCGCTGACCTGGAGAGGGATGGGCGCCGCCAGTGTCTATTAAGCCCGAGAATATTCTAATGGTAACATTAGAATCCTCTACGACCTCGATAAAATGAGGTTATGGGACTAAAAAAAAATGTGTTTAGAGGTCATACGCACACACTCTGTCAAGCAAATGTAAACAGTGATCTTTGAGACAAGGGTCAATTTTATTTCTTACCAAAAGGCAGCGAATGACATTATTTTGTTCTTCCCTCACTCCATTTTCTTCACCTTTATCAAAGGTGCTTTCATCATTCATCATTTATTTGAATCTTGATTTCCTCCTATTTATTCTTAGGTGAGTTATTTTCCATAACCTAAGTATCACACTTAGTTTCATCAAGTTTTGTTTTGTGCTCTTTGCAATCCCTTTCCAACTACTTTAGTTTACTTTGAACTGCACAATGTTGACTCTAGTTTATTTAATGTCCCTAAGTGTTCATCTAATACCTTCTTTTATAGGACATCTCATTTCTTCAATGCCATGGTTTTACCAGTCTTAACACTTTAAAAAATATTTTTAGCATTAAGTCTTTAAAGAAAATGTATTTCTTCTTTCTTTTATTTTCAGATTTTTCCCTTTTTTTCTTCAGATTTTATAGCATTTTTTCACAATTGCTAGTTTTCTTTTACTCTTGTTGAGGTGAGAATCCCTGAATGTGTAGTGCAAAGGATTGGCAGAAGGCCAGTGGGGGATACATGGTGATGATAGTGTGTGGTGGAGCGTGAGATTAACAGAGAGTGGTAGCGGAAAGGCGGAAAGTTTGCGTGTAACACTAATTACGGAGACTTCTTGGCTAGGTTTTTTTTAGCAAAGCTCTCGTAGTGAGTGGGTTATTCTGTAATATATTTCTATGATAATAAAAGTGTTTTGTGTACGTTATTAAATGTCGTTATATTAATTGTGTTATTTGTATTACTTTTTCACCACACCCTAGATTGTCACGCCTCGCACAATATCGTACTTGTGTCACTTGTATATTTCCTTTCATTTTGCCAACATGTATAGTCTCGACAGCAATATTTTTCTTAGAGGATGTAGCATTTACAGTTAAAAATAAATACTGACAAGAATACCATAGACTGATCTCTATTATTGTCTACACGTTATTATGGCATATCTTCTCCGTTTATCTTTTTGATGTAACCTGTTGATATAACACACCTGTACCTAATTTCTTTACTTGTCAACATGTTCCTAGATTATATTTGTCCAAATGGTAGTTACGGTCTGGACTGTGAACTTCGCTGTAACTGTGCCAAAAAAGATGAGCAGTGCTACGTGGAAACTGGTCAATGCCCCTCTGGATGCGCCACTGGATACTATGGCGAGGGATGTTCCAAAGGTAGGAGTTGTAAATTATATAAAAAAACGATGTGGATCAAAAAAATTTCTATGACAGCTGATTCTTGAAAGTTATGAATTTTTTACTATTTAGTCTTGCAGATATCCAAAAGATAACTTTTCTATGGAAATAACTGCTAACTCCTACACTAACTTTTGTATGGTATTGCCTGTTGACACCTGGACTGAGATAGAGAGAGAGAGGGAGAGAGAGACAGGGAGAGTTAGTGTGAGCGTGTGGGGCGCTAACTGCAATACAATTCGATATGATTCTGGGATACATAAATGTGTTCCTCCTTTGGCCGTTTCAGTTTGTGCCTACGGTCACCATGGCAACAACTGCTCCCAGACCTGTGCAGTCGAATGTTTGAATGGAAGTTGTCACCACGTGACAGGGCAGTGTTCCTCCTGTGTTGCCGGCTACCAAGGAGATAACTGTGATGAAGGTTAGACGGGGAACAACATCAGAATTAATTTTTTATGAACGATTTGCTACATCCTTGACTACATATGTTGCAGTGTTGACTATTTGAAGCTTGTGAATCATCATAGCAGAACAAGTTAAGCAGTTCTTAAATCCAATAAACCATTATATCAACAATTTCACATTTAGCAGGGACTTTAAAAAGCCCCATTTAAAAATCTGATTGTGTGTCCGAAACAACTATAAACGAAACAAGTATAAACGTTGCAATGAAAAAAACCCTCTTTATTATTGTACAGAAACCCTAACACTCTTAATTAATCTCTTAGTTTCGTCTAACTGCCACAACCATTTTATCAGCTCCATTTTGTTAAAATTTAAACTAAAGAAAGTTATTTTTTCAAAAATCATAATAACTTATTTTTCATTAAATTATATAATTTATTTTTAAATGGCATATGGTAAATCATGTTTGGCAAATTAGTCTCTTAACATTTCCAATTTATTGTCGAAGCTTTCTATTTTCTATTTTCATTATATATGTTTCCGATAATAGTGTTGTATCTTTCTCTTAAACCAGATATGCCCAAAGTCCGGCCCGCGGGCAAAAACCGGCCCGCAAAGCAATTTTTACTGGCCCGCGACCTCATCTGAAATAATTAATTAACTAACGTATTATTTTTTTTAGCAACAATAAATATAAGAAAAGCCGACAAGTTTTACCGTTTTGATAACGTCAAAGGATGGCAAAAGTCGATAACATAGTATTGTTTACCAATTACTAGACTTCAGTCTTAAACTTAAAGACTGACAAGGGGAACAAATTTATTTGGTTCTGTTTGTTCTGCTGTCTGTGACGTTAAATAACCAAGTAAACGATATATTTATTTATTGCTGATGGCTATCGCAATGACTCGTGAGTACAGTTGCCTAGCAAAACTTGTCTGTAACAAGTCAGCTTAGTCAGGTAGGCAAAGTTTTTAAACTTCACTGTATCATTCATAAAGAAGTTCTTTGTGCTTAACACCTTATATGTGATCGTGTCCTTAAGCAAGTGATAAAGGATATGATCTCTATTTGCTCTAAAACCCCGTTTAACAGCCAGTTTTAGCAGTGTCTTCTTGACATTCAGAGACAATACAAATATGTTATGTATGACAATGAAATAAGATGGTTTAGTCGGGGAACAGCACTTCAGCAAGTCTACACATTAAAAAAAGAAATTGGGCAGTACATGGAAGATAAGGAAAAACCATTTCCAGAACTATCTGATGCTTGTCTTGCATAGTTTGCATTATCGGTTGATGTGAAAAGACATATAAACCTACTTAACACAATTCTCCAAGGGCACAATGCAGTGTTTAGCCAATTATATTCACATATCAAGGACTTTGGGAACAAGCTGCAACTTTTTCAAAGGGAACTTTTTCAAATGCAGTTTAATACCACACATTTCCCCTCACTGCAGGAAATCATGACACGTTTACCAGAAAGAAGCTTCAATTGGCAAATGCATATGTATGATGCAGATATCACATCCTTGGCTGATGAATTTCAAAGACGCTTTCATGACTTAATAACTATTGAAAAGATAAACATGGTTGTTTTTGTTGAATCTTCATATTTCTCTTTAGATTTTTATAATACTGCGGCAATCTGCAGCGGGAATTCATTGAGCTGCAAACTGATGCTGAATGTCGCATCAGACAATGTCTTCTCTTTGACTTTTAGAGTGAGCTTCATGGTTAAAGAGAGATTAAAAGGAGTTCGAACATTTGTTTAAAAAATGCTTAGCTTGTTTGGCTCGACACACTCGTGTAAGCAGACATTTTCAGTTATTTTAACAAGATCTGTGTGAGGACGAGAATAAGTGACTCTCAACTACGTGATATCATACGTATCAAAACCATGGCATTTAGCCTGACCTCACCACTTACTGCATTCAAGATCTCAGTTTCACAATTCACATTAAAATTTTACAATAAAACCTCATCATACTATGTCATTTTTATATTATTATTTTAACCAGGCCCGCGAATATCTTTGCATAAAGGAATATGTCCCACCATGCAAAAAGTTTTGGCATCCCTGTCTTAAACCATTAACTGATCTAATTGGCTCTCATATTAATTTGGACATTGTTTCAAATTATCTTCATTTTCTTTAATTAGATACGTAATGTCCCTATTTGAGGTCCGTTTTTGCTGTTGCAGTCTGCACCTGGTCTTGTTTTCATTGACAACAAGGAGTTTCTAGATATTTTATTTGTAAATATAAAGTCAATCTCATTTTTAGTGATGACATCTGGGCTCTTGGGTGTTGCTGAAGCTAGGTATTTCCTATTATCTTTTTGTGGATTCCTGACAATTCAACTAGTTTGTTCCCTCATTCATTTCTTTCGCCTAGGCCATGTACTCTTGTTATGTAGTTTTCTTTTAAGTCCCACATCTTGGCATTGAAATCTCCAATTTGTATTGTTACATTTTGGTTCGAAAGTTATTTCATTGCTTTCTCGAGATTCTCATAAAAGTTTCCGATGTCTTCATCCGAGGATGATGAAATTGGCGAGTAGATTTGGATAAAGTTTGTGTCTATTGGTGTTCCCTGCAGTTTCACTATTAGGATTCGTTCTGAAATTGGCAAATAACCCTTGAAAGTTTTACATTTATTTTCGTCTATAATTATGACGACTCATCTTTTATGTGTGGTTCCTCCTGAGTTCCTCTTATACTTGTCTGATTGAATGTCCGTGCCCCCTTTCCACCTACATTCACTTAATCTGAGCACGCTGACGTTCGGGCCTTCCATTTGTCTTTTGATTTGATCAAGTTTACAAGGTTGCAAAATTAAAGTTATGCTTATGCAAGGTAATAATAATTAGGTGACTATCTGGTTTCACCTGTGGCGCATGACTGTCCTTACTGGACGAGACAGACGGAAGCCTTCCTTTCACGTCATTTGCTGATATAAAGTTGTGTTCAAGCATGACTGAACTAGTTATAGACAACAGCAGTTTCCCATTCCTGTAGTCTGTTTTGTATACTGTGGGCTCCGATAGCATATGGGAAATGCTAAAACACTCAACTCATCCAACATGAAAAGAAATCATCCCTGAAATTGAAAGAACTGCCAAAAATAAATTGATGACAAAATCTTAGAAATGATGGACCAAAGTCGAGAGACAAAACATTATTAAAATAAATGCAATGCTTTAAATCAAAACATAAGAGACAGACCAAGGGACAGGCTATTTACGATCCAATAAATGAGAGATCAAAATGACTACAGAATATAAAATAAGAAATGGAATGAATACATCCAAAATTTATACACTAGAGATAGTCAAGAAATAAAATCTGAAACCAACAATGATGGACCACCAATAATTAGTGCAGAGGTCAAATGAAAAAAAGAAAACATTTCCAGGGCCATATAGTATAACCAATGAAGAACTAAGGGATTCAGATGAGACTGAAATCTATACAGTGTGTAAACGTTTGAACGATATATACATAATATGATACATTCCAGAGGAGCTTAGAAGATCAATCTTTATAGCACTACCCAAAAAGCCAGGTGCGGTGGAATATGAAGAACACTGAACAATTATCCTTATTAATCACGTTATAAAGATCTTGTTAAGAATACTCATGAAAAGAATAAGACCCAGTATCAGCCCGGAAATATCTGAAGAACAGTGTGGTTTTGTGGAGGGCAAAGGCACCAGTAATGCTTTATATATGATCAGAATGATAGCAGAAAGACCCATAGAGGTAAAAATAGACTTGTATTTGTGCTTTATAGGCTACAGTAAGGCCTTTGATAAAGTAAAACATAAGCAACAGATTGACATGTTGGAGAATATACAAATAGACGGTAAAGATCTTAGAATCATAATGAACATATATGAGTAACTTTCAGCTGCAATAAGGGTCAACAAAAAGATCGGCAGATATCAAGAAATCCAGATAGGGGTGAGACAGGGATGTATGATGTCACCAGAACTATTTTCCCTCTACATCGAGAACGGAATGAAACATACAGAAGGCCTTCCTGGAATATCCGTGGGAGGTTACAATTTGAACAATTTGAGATACGCAGATTACGGTCTTAATTGCAAATTGTAAAAAGCGAGGAAGAACTAAAATGATTGTTGGACAAAATATTTAATGAAAGTGCAAACAGAGGCCTAAATTTGAGCAAACAAACAAAAAAACTAGAAATCATGGTAATATCCAAAGAGAAAACAAACCCAGAATGTATATTAGTAGTAGGTAGATAAACATTAAAACAAGTCACTAAATGTAAATGTCTCGGAACAAAGTTGACCTCAGACAGAAGAAGTACAAGGGATATAAAAAGCAAAATAGCACAAGCGAAACCAGTGTTCAATAAAATGAGAATATTCTGACCAACAAATCCATATCAACGGAAGTGAGGAAAAGAGTGCTTCAGTGTCAAATCGAACCAGTTTTATTTTATGGAAGTGAAAACTGGAAAGTCGCAAAAGAATTACAGAAATGTATCGAAGCCTTTGATAAGTGGTTCCTTTGGTGAATGTTAAAATTACCATGGAGGGTGAAGAATTGTAACAAAGAAGTTCTGAAAAAAGTAGGCCAGACAAAAAAAGATATGTATAATTTTAGAAAGAGACATCAATTAATTTTTTTGGACACATCAACTAAACTAAATACATATTCTTTGGATCTGAGATCTAATCTCTAAAGGCCTTGGCTATTACTTGGGCAATCTGCTCCATCTGTTGGGCAGTGCCATACAACATTGTCTGAACGTAGGACTCCCCTGCCTCCCTAACCTCCCCGGCTATGTCAAGCGTGGGACATGAAGTCAACAAGTTTGTGATGGTCTCAGAGGCTTTGCTGCAATGGCGGCAATTGGGGTCCCTGTTGTGATCCAGCCTGTTGAAATAAGATTTGGTTGGGCAAAGCTCGGGGCGAGTTTGGGTCACCAAACTTTGTTCCCTTCGTTTTAGACCCCACCACTGGTCTGATCGGCTAGGCCTGGGCATGCTAGCGAATACCCCCCTGGCTGTCACTCCATCTTCCCACTCCTGGTACCACTTTTCCCTGAAGTGGTCCATTAGCCACGTCTTTTCCCCAAGATATGTGACTGCGACATCTGTTTGTGGTTGGGCTGCTCCAGCTTTTGCCAGCGAGTCTGCTATTTCATTGCCTACTACATTCACGTGGCTAGGGATCCAATGCACTGTGACCCTGCCACCAAGTCTCTCGAGTCTGCCCACGTCCTCCAAGATGGCCTCGACTAGGTGGGTGCTACGTTTCTCAGACAGCAGGACCTCGAGCGCCGATCTCAAGTCACAAAACAAGACCGTGTCGAAACCTACTAGTTCTGACCCTTGCAGTGTCAGGTGCACACTTTCCAGGGCCCTGTGAATAGCTTCAAGCTCCGCATCGTAGTTCGATGCTTTAGTCCAACAGGGTCCTGAAAGTTCATCTTTTAGTGGCCCTCCTAATGGGTATAAGATGAGCGCACCATATCCTGCAGTTCTTTCTCTCTGTCTGGCAAACTAGAACACACAATAACAACAGCAAAGATAATGAGCAAAATCGATCGAGACAGACAGAGAGCAAAAATGTTGGATGTGATGACAAGTGTTGCGTACTGGGTTCTGGAACTATCTTAACAATAAAGACAGACTCTTGTCGAATAGAAGATGTTCTTTATTGAACTATAAATGCACGTAAAATCCTTCCTCCAGCCATCGAGACATCACAATATACAGCTTACAGGATCACAGTCTTTACAGCGTTCCAGATCTCAAGGTACAGGCATACAGGCTCGCAGCCTTCTAGTGTTCGAGCAAACCTCGATAACACTCGCCTTCTAGTGTTCGAGCACACCTCGAAACACCATCCATCAATCCACAGCTCTGGCCGAACGATCCCACACGGATGTTACAAGTCTCTCGTATCCTCTCTCGCTCGTCTCGTACACGTCTGCTTTCATCTCTCTGCCACACTACACAGGCCCAAACTATATATAGCCCTTGTCTGACCTTCCACAAGTCAGTCTCTGAACACCGTTCAAAACAATCTCACAACAACTCACAAAACTCATTGCCAACTCATCAACAACTCAGAAACATTCATTGACAGTGATTCTCATACCTTGACATATCCCCCCTCTTCCGTTAGATTCTACATGCTAGTAGAATCTCACAATAATAATTTTAAAAAAAGTCATGGTATGGAATCACTAACATTCATAACACATCATGAAAATAATTCGCCTTAATACATGAACAGCATCATATGAATAATATACATAAATCATATTAATAATACATTAATCTATTACATCATGGACAACATCCTACTGCCGCTTTAGCAAACGGAAGCAGTCCTCTACTCGAATTACATAGTTACATAGTCTAAAAAAATAAGTCATTTTAACAGTAATAACAAACAAAATTTACACATGCGAGGTCTTACATCATTAGACATCAGTGATATCAATTTCTATACCAATATACATATACAATATACTTATCTATATATACACACGATCTCAAGTGACAACAAAAAATTATATCTACACAAGATATCAGGAAAAAAAATATATACAAGAACTCAGGAGGCGAAAAGAACCCCAAGAACAACATTATTACAATGTACAAAATTGCCAATCAGGCAAAACAAACAAATGATAGTACTTCTCCACCTCCTGGGACCCTTTAACGAGCACCACTGCTCTAATAATTTATTTACCGGGACCTGTGCTATTGGGATCTCTTATCCCACTATAGCCACAGTCCTATTGTGATATAAATACAGCCCGCCATTCCTGCCCCCAGGAACTTGGTTAATTGTATTACCAAAAACTGCCCATCACTCCTGTTGTACAGGACGTAGTAAATTATATCTCAGTACAGCTTAACTCCCCTGCCATACAGGTTTGGCTAAATCCTAGTTCATGCTCCTCATTGGCATAACCCACATTTTCATTATGTAGCTAATCAAAATCATAACCTATATACAATATGAATATTCAAGATTACTATATATTAACAGGTTACACAGGTTGCTTAACTGACTCTACTGGTTCCTCATATAAATTCTTACGATATTTACTCCAGGATTGCCTCCAGCATGAGGTAATCTTACAGGGATAACCACTTATCCAAACTGTAATATTTCAGCATGATTGTATTTAACCCATTACAATCACTTATATCGCAACCATGTGCACTTATCAATACATACGGCATATGGAGATAACAACTTATCTATCCATACCCATAATTATAAACATAACCATCATCATATCCTCATAATGATGAGCAAAAAGAATACATCTTCATACACAATATTTTAACCACATCAACAAGTATGAGGTCTCTATATTTGAATCTTTATCTTACACAATCAAATCAATGATCATGGATATTATGAAACATTCATTTACACATGACCTTTAGTGAGACCCCGTCACATTGTCCTCAAANCCACTCGTACCCACGCCCGCTTATCACTATTTTAAGAATGACCCCCACCATCAACCAAATTCTTAGCCACAACGGCCAATCACCCCGGTCATCTGGGTCACACGGGTTGTGACGCCTCTTTGAGTTACTATCGGTCACGGTCTGGTTATTTCTGGTTTGACTTGTCCCCACACAGTCACTCTCCCTGTCTTCTTGGTCACGAGAAAAATTTGTCCCGTCGTCATAAACATATTCTGTCTCTAACAAGTCAACACCAACTTCCCCTGAGCACATGTCATACTTTAGCGTGGACCCACAGCAGCGGTTCTCCTTACTGTTCACCCTTCCTGCCACACACTTTGCAGTTTTTTCCTCACTACATTCATCCATTATGACTACAGTAACTTTGTCCCCCTGTGTATTTTTGCTCTGTTCTGTCTTTTCAACTATTCTAACTAACTTTTCTACCGTTGACCTCTGATTCTGTCCATGGTCAACTTGTTTACTTTCAATTGACACCTCTTTCTCTATTAGGGCTTCTTTTAATATCAAAATCTCATCATCTTTCACTATCAATTTTGTACTTAAATCATAGTTTATTTCTTCTTTTTCTTTAACGATCCTCCACATTTCAATAATGTCCTCTTCTTTCTGAGCCAATAATTCTTCCATATATCTTTTCTCTCTCTCCTTTTCCGCTAGTTCACTTTGTAATCTCTCTAAAAATTCCTCTCTCACTACTTCAGACTTCTTTATCTCTTCTGTGTCCTGCATTATACTAGTTAGATTTCTCTCACTTTCTATGTTCCAATTTTCGTAATCTTTTATCATTGACTTTAGATTTATGTCATAATTTCTTTCTATTTCTATCCCCCTTCTTAACTTTTCAGTATCGTCTCCCTCACTGAGTGTAGCGTTACATGTAACTACAGTCTCTACTCTAAGAGCCTGTTCTACACTATCTGTATTTTCTAATATGCTATCGTTTAGTTCTCTCTGTACTTTTTCTACAAACTCATCCTTTTTAACTAAGTTAATCTTCATTTGGTCAATTTTCATTTTTAAAGTCTTTAATTCCATTTCATCTTTATCAAGTTCTGTATTTTGTACTTTGCATTCTTTTGCTAAGGCCGTTAATTTACTTTGAGCGCAGCACCATATTGCCTCTAGTTCACTCAGTGTATTTTTAGGTTTCTCTATCGAACTTTCAATCATTTCGTCTCTTTGTTCCGCTTTCATAGACTCTATTTTTATTTCTCTACTTTCCCTATATTTTTTCCCTGCAGCTTCTATTTCTAGCAATTTTAATTCATGTTCCCTATCTTTCTCTATTCTCCACATTTCAAATTCATGCTTTCTAATGTCCTCCCTTTCCTGTCTTTCCCTTTCCCATCTGTTCCACTCCTCTAACACGAACGCGTCTAGTTTTTCTCCTTCTAACCCGAAGTATTCTACCCCCATCTCTCTAAAATCCGCCATTGTAATATTATCTTCCATTACTACTTCTTACTATTGACCCAGGGGTTGGAGGAAACAAAATTAAAATATCTAACCACAATTTCCTATTACACAATACTTTTAACAATCACAAAAAAAAACTTAATTAATAGTACTTGCCTTGCTTGCCAGAACCAGAGAACACACTTTCACAAAAAGAAAAACAAGCGCTACACCTAGTCCATGGAATACACTAAATTGTTATTGTCCACTGACGACACCGTTGACACTGGGCAGCAACAAGGAGGGGATGTCTCTCTCAATGATGGGACGGTCATCGCCACGGTGGCAGCAACAAGGAGGGGATGTCTCACTCAATAACGGGACGGTCATCGACACGCTGGCAGCAACAAGGAGGGGATGTCTCTCTCAATGACGGGACGGTCACAGACGACACACAGGCCAGGAACAAGAAAACAGATGTCTTTCACAAGGACAGGGCAGTCCCTGACACCCACGGTTCAGCAACAAGGAGGCAGATGTCGTACTCAAGGACAGGGCAGTCCCTGACACACACAGTTCAGCAACAAGGAGGCGGAGGTCTCCTTCACGGACAGGCAGTCCCCGACAACACAGTTCAGCAACAAGAAGACATATGTCTTCCTCAAGGTCAGAGCAGTCCCTGACACACACGGTTCAGCAACAAGGAGGCAGATGTCGTCCTCAAGGACAGGGCAGTCCCTGACAAACACAGTTCAGCAACAAGGAGGCAGAAGTCTCCTTCAAGGACAGGGCAGTCCCAGACAACACACAGGCCAGCAACAAGGTGGTTGCCTCTCTCGTAGACTTTNAAGACAGACTCTTGTCGAATGGAAGATGTTCTTTATTGGACTATAATTGCACGTACAATCCTTCCTACAGCCATCGAGACATCACAATATACAGCTTACAGGATCACAGTCTTTACAGCGTTCCAGATCTCACGGTACAGGCATACAGGCTCGCAGCCTTCTAGTGTTCGAGCAAACCTCGATAACACTCGCCTTCTAGTGTTCGAGCACACCTCGAAACACCATCCATCAATCCACAGCTCTGGCCGAACGATCCCACACGGATGTTACAAGTCTCTCGTATCCTCTCTCGCTCGTCTCGTACACGTCTGCTTTCATCTCTCTGCCACACTACACAGGCCCACACTATATATAGCCCTTGTCTGACCTTCCACAAGTCAGTCTCTGAACACCGTTCAAAACAATCTCACAACAACTCACAAAACTCATTGCCAACTCATCAACAACTCAGAAACATTCATTGACAGTGATTCTCATACCTTGACAACAAGATTGAGTGGGGGGACAATCAGCAGCGGCGCTGATGGGCAATTTTAAATACAGAGAACTCGGGAGAGGCATGAACGCCTATGTCTCAAGGCACGGCACCTGGTGGATGGATGATTGTAAATCAATATGATACTATAGATTCAGTGACATTTCTCTTCGTACAGAAATGACATGCATTTATGAAGGTATTAAAAAAAGTCAAGGCAGTTTATAGTTATCTCTAGTAAATACACAAATAAGAGTGCGGAAGTACTTCTCTGATCCAATATTTATTTCCCAATAACTTTCTTGGGTTTGAGCTTAGGTCTCATTGTTTACTAGAAAAAAACTGTACACGTTTCTTGTAATAAAACGTTTACATTATCATCTTATTTTTGTCGCTCTTTTAAATGCAATCGCAGTATGTGACGAGGGTTACTATGGCAACGACTGCTCCCAGCTGTGTCCGTTGAGGTGCACATCTAAATATTGTGACCAAGTGACTGGGCGGTGTCTTGGCTGTCTTCCTGGTTACCTAGGCGACGAATGTGACATGGGTAAGTCTATTTTTTAAAGTATTTTTCCATGGCAGAATTTCTTATAAAACTAATATATTACTGCTTTATTTACTCTGTAAAATATATGACCTTATACAAAACAAGATCGTTGTGTTATTGTAAGACAAAATGGCTGTAAATTTATATACAAACAAGGATATCACGCGTCTAAAATGACGGAAGATTTCAAAATAAATATTAGGGCAGCGGAAATTATCGATTAATTTCTCGATTAATCGGTAAAACATTTTATCGATTAAAATTGTTTTAATCGATAAAATAGTGATTAAAATTAAGGTACATACTTTAAATACATGTACCAATTTATTAATAAATTATAAACAATTAATAATATTTTTCTATTTTACGTACAAACTTCTCTATTTAAAAAAAGAGATTTTTTAATTGTAAACTTTAAAATTATCTATCTTATAAGGAAAATGACATAACAAAATTAAACATTGTTTTTACTTTATTAACAATAGCAAAATTTAAATTCATTGACATTATATTGAACTATTTATATTTAAATCAAAACACGTCAATAGCCTCTTTTTGTTGCTTCCCTTGAAATTTTCAGTTTAATGACGACATACATCTTACTTTTAGCTTCAATCCTACATGTGGAAGAAAATCAGCAGTCCCGAACCTGCGCTCTTCATGGGGCTTCCCGGAAAACCCCCTCAGCTCTCTGGCCCCCTAAGGGACGTAAAGACTGAGAAGCCCCCCCCCCCCCGGAGCGGTCGCTGCTACAAGCGGCCGCCTGGGCGTCCAGGACACTAGGTCGAAAACGCCTCCCACTAAAGTGTGCCTCCCGAGGGAGGTGTGGAATTTCCTACTGTGACTCACTATCAACATAGTATCACTTTGGCGCCAACACGGCAAAGCTTACGAGTCTCTATAGTTTAGATCGCCGCAAAGCGTGGGATCATCACTGACCTACCCAGGGTTTAACCCCCACCGGAAGGTTTCCTCAGAGCTGGCGACCAAAAGCGTTTCCTAGCGGTACCTTTTGCTATTCCGTACTGGCTCTCCTGGCCCTTAACCGGCACCGCTCAACACCGTTGCTAGTTAATTGAGGGGGACGAAACGGTCGCTTCGGAGTTACCCGACCCTCAACGGGTACTTTGGTTTTCATCATCGGCATTGCATCTAAATGCTTTGCCTAAGATCCTTACAGCGACTGTAATCATATATGACTAGCACCTAACACCTAACAACGGCCTTCGGCTATCCAAGCCTGGGGTTTGTCAGTTTCAGGTCGCATTGTACTCCACGACCCTACTCGTCTTTCGAACCACGTAGAGGTCCCCCTATCTCGACAGACAATATTTTTGTTAATTGCAACTACACAAAATGGCAATGGCTTGCCAGCTTCTATAAGTGACTTAATAAGGACTGTGATACATAAGAGAGTAACTGGTATTAGCCAGAAAAATTCGTTTAGCAATAATAAAATTTTAATCAGAACTGATGAAAGCGTTAAAGGTGTTGAAGATACATTGTGTAGCTATTTAAGATTTCTCTGTTTTCTATTCAACTTTGACATAAAATAAAGCTTTACTTTTGCCATACTGCGATTCAAAAGAGAAGAACATATTTGCTAAGAACTATTATTTGATAAATATTTGCAAACTTATTTCAAAAATAGCTACATATAATGAATTTCATTTTCAAATTCAAACACTGCTATTAACAATTATGGCTTGAAAAGGAGATCATGAAGTATGGGTTGTAATTTAAAATTTCGTATCTATATTTCCTTCATCCTAATTAGTGGAAAGTACATTCAGTGAGGTAAGTATTTTTAAAAAAATGCAAATTGTCAATCGCGGCTACTTAAGATTACTGCTTACGAAAATAAAGAAGAGGATTTCTAAATTGGCAGCTGCTAGCAAGGTTCATCGTCTCCTTTATATAATTTTGAATTTGTGTGTGTAGTGTTGAAATGTTCTAGAATTGTGGAACCAGGTTACAGGTTATTATTTGCACAAATGCATTCAAATTGTAGCCATTTGATCTGTTCTTAGAGTTATTTATTTCATAGACGAAAAGCTTGCTTAGACTACATATTTTTTGTGGAACCAAATAATGGCAAAATTGTGACAGCAAAGTTTTTAAAGTATGGAAAGACCGCACCTAGCAAAAGCACAACAATTTTAAAAAAAAATAAACAAACAAACTCAAGCAGAGGAACTAACTTGAAGTTTACATTTAGGTCACAATCTGCTTTTAGGTTAAGCATTTCTAACAATATATCTTCTGGGGCTTAATCACTAGATGTCGAACTAATGATATTGAAGAGTTGTTCCAGGTTCTTGTCGTCTTGGAACCTCCTTTCAAATTTCATAGCAAAGGCATCCAACTGAGCCTTGTACTTGTCAATCATTTTACAAGAAGCGGTTTTCTGTTTTAGCAAATGGAATTGGCAAAACCTGTTTTCACCAGCTTACCTGGAGAACAAGGAGAGTTTTGTCTGAAATTATTTAACATACACATACATTTTATGTGCAAACAAGCCATTGCCCTAAACTTTAATATTCAATTCATTTAAATTTTTCATAATGTTAATGGCAAACATGAAGTCTTACTTCCACTCTTCATCAACTATGGTAGTAATAGAAGAAACAAAATCACAAACAAAACCCTTCATCCCCAGCAACATAATTATTTGTTCCTTGAGATCTCATACTCGCCTCAATAACTTGCCCTGACTCAGCCAGCGGACACTACTGTGGTAGATAATATAATTTTCAAATCTTCAAACAGTGCTCTGAACATCTGTTATTAAGTTCCCGAGCTTTGACAAAGTTTATCATACTAAAAACTGCTTGAAATTCAACTCAGCCTTACATATACTTTCGTGATGGTTGCCACAGTAGAGAGGTAATAGTGTGTGGTCAGAATGATGTTCTTTAATTTTATTGTTATGCTACTTTTTTCCAGTTAATGCTCACGCTCCTTCGGTTATTACACTTGCCATCTTGTTCCACACCAACCCAGTCATTTCAACACTTTTCTCTACAGGATTGAGTGCCTCAACACAGAGTAATTATTCCTTAATTTCGAAACGAGGATCTATTCCCCGTTTAAATAATACCCAATAGTCTGGAACAGATAAGATAAATACCAACAGTTGTGCTGTTCCTATATATTGATAATTTAATCCAATGCGAGATTATCAAAAATATTCTTTCTTGTATCTCGAAGTTGGTGCATCAAATTGTTATTTTTGTCTCAAAACGTCTGACTTAAGTTCCCTTGATAAAGAAATAGTTTCAAATTATGTTTTCTGTTCTGGACACATAACGCGTGCTGCATATTTCAAGCAAATTCTTGATAAATTCACTGTCAGAAAAAGGCGTGTTCCATTTTGCGATCTCCAAACTGTCCTCGGTTGCAGCATCTTGTATTTAAGACTTTTGATGAAAACATTTGGTTGATTCTTTAAATTTTTAACCAACTTTTTGCATTTCCTTTTACTCTCTCGGTGCGTTAAATTTTGCTCAAAATACAAATTTTTTTTGGTGGTATCTTTAAAATTCGCACTCATTAAAGACGCTCACACACTCATAGCACAGCAAGCAGGCTGCTTTTCTCCAAACGCCCGTGAAGCAATATTTAATAGTTAATTCTCATTTCAAAAAATTATTTTCCTAAATCTTACTTTCTTTGGTAACATTAATTGTTAAATCAACGTCTATTTGCTTTTAAATAGCACATTTTCAAAACCGCTGAAAATGAAAATTGTAAAAGAAAAGCCTATTCCGGTTGAGCTGAAATGTTGTTTCAAACGGGGATGTTAACAATTAATGACTAACGATTCTATAGCCATAAAACAAATTATATATCTCTAGATTCGAAACAAATGCTGTGAATTAAATTTCAAAAGTATGTAAACATTTCTAAGCAAAGAAAACTAAAAGGACACAAAATTTCCACGTTTAGATGCCTACGGGCCACATAATAAACTCTGATTGGCCGCATGTGGCCCGCGGATCGTAGATTGCCTATCCCTGTGTTTGAATATCAAAAAAAAAATTCGGTGGACGCTGAGTAATATTTTTACTGGAAAGTTGGCGGTATTCCAAAAACGTTTGGGAACAACTGGTTTAAGTCCATAATTGTTGTTGAAATAGGATTGGTTTGTATATTTTTTATTGTACATGACGAGTTGCTGATAAATTTGAAGAATCAATTCCAGGTACCAGCATCTTAATCCCACACTTGGACTGCTTTGATTTCATGTCTCTGCAGTTATGTAGCATTAGTATGCAAATAATTTACATCGAGTGTTGGGTTTATAGTGCAGCAGTTGGTGCTTCAAAACATTTCTGGATAGTTCATTGATTTCTTTTATAAATTTCTTCTTTTCACTATCTTTTGATAAAACTTACTCTTTATTTTACATTGTTCATGTCTGAAGTTAATCAATAGCATGGAATTTACAGCCAGGGGGGGGGGCATCACCCCACCTTATCGATACACCATTTGATCGTGGTCAACTAATATCTAATGTCGTATTTACAGTTGAAATAATATAAATTGCTAGACACTAATTTTATATTTACGATTGAAATAATTTAAACTACTATAAATTAATGCTATATTTACAGTTGAAATAACAAACCTGCTATTGACTAACGTTACATGGTGGTAACAGCTCTGTTAGAATTAATAATAACCTTAAAATATTTATGTGCACTCTCTGTTATTGCAACAATTTATGTATTAATTACACCAAACAATCTTTTCTTTAAGAGGTAGCTAGCAGAAGGGGCCTATAATCAGACTTTGTTTTATATATATATAACATGATGAGTTATATTTTCTTAGCAAAGTTTTGGAAAGGTAAATTTGTTCCTTCTTTGGTCATTTCAGCTTGCGCCTACGGTCACCATGGCAACAACTGCTCCCAGACCTGCCCGGTCGGTTGTTTCGATGGAGAATGTGACCACCTGACAGGACAGTGCCACACATGTGTCGCAGGCTACCATGGGTCTACCTGTGATCTAGGTAAGAGGGGAAATGACGTGTAAAATTTATATTTTTAGTTCAATGAGCTGTCTGTTCCACTTGATAAGTTGTACAGTGTACGTTGTCGTCATCTTCTTGGTAGGCTTAAGATTTTTTAAAAAGTCTGGTTACCATGACGACATATTGGGCAAAATTTGTTAAATATTGGTTACATGATAAAGTGTGGGGTAAGATTTCTTGAAAGTCCTGTTACAAGTGCAGTTTTAGCTTATATGTTATTTTGCATAGCTTTAAATTTTTTTCTCGTTGAAACTTGTGTTTTTAATTTACTAAATGCATAAATATACATTATAATTTAGCTATTACAACATTAATTATTTTAGTTCTTATAATTTCAAAGGCATTTTTGGGGGGCTCAAAACAATACATTGTCCAAAAATGATTGACACATTTTATTTAATGCCCTACTTGCCAGGTTGTTTCAGATAGTTGCCAAATATTTTTTTTCCACTGAAGTCAAGATTACAAACAAAGAAACATGAATCGATATCA